>PVKN010015079.1:0-18729 GCA_004027915.1 Capromys pilorides
TTTTTAATAGAACAGTGTGGTCTCTTGATGAGATGATAGTCAAGGAAACAAAGATGCTTAGAGTCAGAACAATCACAGGGTTGGTGAACATATTTACATTCTCAGCAATAACAGTAGTATAGTATTTATTATTATGGAAAGATATATGTAACTAAACTGTACCCCAAGATGTATTTTTTTTTAAATTTCTCTTGATGTAAATTAGAGATTTAAGCAACCAGCACATAGGACACACACACACTTCTTTGTGTTATATTGATTGATACTAAGGGCTCCATATGGTCTTGCTTTTTCTAGGACTCTTCCTGCTCTTATATATTAGGATGGCAGGAATACAGTGATGGGGAATGTGTTTTGAAGACAAGGTTTAAAACCATATACCTAACTTGATGAATATGCTACACAGAAGAGCTCTTCTTTAGGTTTCTCTATGCCATGAAGGTCTATAGGTGACCTCTGGCCATCAAGACCCGCAACCAGTGGTTCTCCTGTAACTGCGATGTGAGATGACTTACAGGAGGCAGTGTGTTCTTTATCACAGGTGACTTTATGAGGCAAGTGTTATTACTCATATTTTCTAGTCGAGGAAATGAAAGATCTGGAAATGCTAGTTGCTGTGCTTGTGACTCTCTCCAGCTCAGCACAGGGTTTGAGGTGTGCTCCTTTGGGCTCAGGAGCTCAGCAGTGCAGGGGCCATGTACTGCCCCATGTGTCCTCGAGCTCAGGTCTACTGAGATGGACTTTGCTGCAAGAGGTCTCCTCTCTCTAAGGCAGAGCCACTGTTGAGGATGCACACCTTTCTGTGCCACGGCTCTGGTTTCCCACGACTGCAGAGCCCACTGGCTAGTGATCCACTCATGAGTTCAGCATGCCTTCAAGTGTGAAAATGTGTCATCTACAGTTATACAGACACCTGAATGAAATCCCTTCAGAGCACCTCTCACTTTTAGGTGTGAGTTTCAGGCTAGAGGATCTAGGTGAGAGTCATGTTGCAAGGGTAAAATTCGCCTGTTCATCAACACTAATCCTCTAGTCTTAGACCCAAGGCACCTACCGAAGCACTTTTCTGTTCTCACTGTGACTTATTTCAACTTAGATTTAAAAGGCCCTTGGGGCTGGGGATATAGCTCAGCAGCATAAGTACCTGCCTGGCAAGCGCAAGGTCCTGAGAGTTCAATCCCTGGTACCACACTACTACTACTACTACTACTACTACTACTACTACTACTACTACTACTAATAATAATAATAATAATAATTTCCATTTATTTGGAGACCAGGAAGATAGCTCCATGGCACAAGTGCCTGCCTGGCAAGTGCAAGGTCATGAGTTCGAACCCTGGTCCCACAAAAAAATCAAATAAAAGGCCCTCCTACCTATGTCAAGATTTTGTATGCGTACAGGTACTGATAGTCACTTTGGGATTTCTAAAATTGATTGTATTATACTATGTTTTTTGGACACAGGGTATCACTGTGTAGTTTAGGCTGGCTTTCAGCTCACTATGTAGCCTAGGCTAGCCTTGAACCCGTAACAGTCCTCCTACCTCAGTCTTCTGAGTGCTGGGATTACAGGCATGCTCCATTACACTTGGCCTATTTTACTCTCAAGTAAAAATTTTATTATGGCAAGCATGTTTCATGAATGTGCCTTAAAAAAATACACTGAAATTACAACTTTGATAAAAACACTTCACATGTTTCCTTTGGTATGATGAAAGGTTCTAGGCCCCTTCCTAGCAGCCCCTTACATCATAACGGCCACTACTATTTGAACCAGAGACTTTGTCCATAAGGTGAGGGGGGAGCACCAAGGCTCTCTCTGTCTACCATCAGCTCTAAAATTCTACAAATCTGTGACATATTTAATATATCATATGCAAGGTTCTTGAAATGTCCAAGCCACTTCCCTTCAAAGCTACCACATGACTCTGACAAGTACACTTTTCCCACAGCCTCCTATTCATTCTGAACAGTGGTTTTATCTGCGACATCCAAGGAGTGGGATTAAAGTGAAGATATGGACTCAGAGGAAAACGGAAGGTATAAAAAACTATAGCATATGAAGGAAGTAAAGACAATCTTACATTGCTTGAGGGGACAAAGGGAGTGAGACAGAGCTAAAGAGAGGCAAGCACATCCCCATCGCTACTATAAATAGCTAGTATATACCTGCTGCTTGTGACGGCAGGCAAATGCTAACCACATCACAGCCTGATAGCATGTAGAGTAGCCTACAAGAGCTAAAGCATAAGGATGCATGGCATATGATGAGCTTCTAGAATACAAACTAAGTTTGCATATATTTAAATGCATGGATGCACATAGAGGCATGAGGAAAGAATATGACAAATATTCAACAAACAGTAGTTGACCCTAGAAAGGGGAAAGGGGGGCATTTACATCCTGGTCTGCATGGAAATGGATTGGCCTCTGTGCCAGGAGCTGGCACAGATAAAGCTTAACCAGAGACATTCTCATAACATGGTTATACCCAGGAAATGTTAACAAGGTTGAGCTTGCCAATGAAAAATGGCTAGCTGTCTCCTTAGCTAATCCGGCCTAGTTCCCAGGCTGCTTCTAGGGAAACCGAAGAAGGGTAAGTGTGGTGTCTTGGCTATCAGACTGACACTCTCCCCGCCAGCTGGACACAGAGTTGAGTGGCTGAACACCCAGCACAAGTTTTGCCAAACAAGTGCAAATTGCTCAAGTGCTGAAATCAAAGCAATGCTTGCCTGTGCACAGATAATGTGTAGTCAAGTTAACAGATGCCATATCTATTGCTGTCACACCTGGCAGTGGCCCAGAAGTTGCCAGACCCCCTCAGACATTCAAGGATGCAGCTTCCAAGAAGCAAAGCCAAAACAGAAAGCACTCAAGCTCGAATGACCACAGCTGCAAACCACTTGTTTGCTGGCGGGCTCTATTCAACTCTTGTATCTAGGAGACCATGGTAGAATACCTCGGGGAGAAAGTACATAAGGGAAAAAGATGATTTCGCACTCGTAGTGATTCTCCTGTTTTCAGCCTGCCAAGCACTGGGATTACAAGTGAGCACTATCGCTCCCAGTCTGTGTGTGTGTGGGACCGGGGTTTGAACTCACAACCTTGCACTTGCCAGCCAAAGAGCTATCTCCCCAGTCCCAGGGAGAGATTTTGGAAGGCGTATAGGAAAAAGGTTTCCAGCCTGGTTTGAAGACCAGGAGTTTTACAAAGATACCAAGAATAAAAGTATAGAGTTGCCCAAGAAGTCACTTGAGGAGAAGATGTATTTTGACAATATTTGTTAAAAATTCCAACAAACTCCTCTTTTTATAAACCGTGGGGTGGAGACTGACTAACAGAAGAATAAGGGGGAACAACATTTCACTTAATACTGCTTAGTGTACAAAGAATTGACATCACATAAGGACAGAAACCCAGTAAGCAACACTACAAAGTAGGTCTCTACATTCATTTTACTTCAGCATGGACATTGAGATGGGAAGACACAGCTTACTGCACTGTCTTGCTAGGGTAACTTCGTCTTACGACATTCTGTCTAGTATCATAGTTGCTCGCATCTTAGTTACACTGACTTTGGATGAATTCTTCTAATTCTATTGAATATCTGCTTAAAATTTTACATGCATTAAAACAGAAATAATGTGCTTGATCTAACTCATCAGGTTTCACATAGCAAGTATCTTTTAAAGATAGAAGGATATTTCCTTTAAACAAGGAAGGTGGGGTGGAAAAAATAAAGAATGTCTGCAGGTTGCTATAGTTGCTCTTGAAAACTTGGTCCTAAGACTATCTTTAAGAGTTAGACAGTATCTATATAAGCACTACTTATGGGAAATGCCCCTTTTTCATCCAGTACTTTGCTAAAGGGGAAAGCCTAACATGGATTAGCTTTGAAATTGTCCTGCTTCGATAAAGACTTATACGGCAGTGGCATTTGCTTTTAGTGTGTAGCAGTGCTCCTAACTAGCAGTTAAGAACTCAGGTTATTGGAATAATATCCAACGTAAGATTTTTATTATATAAACACTTGTTGACCTTATTTTATGATGTATTTATATAAAGTGCATCCTAGTACCACCTCTAGACTTTATGAAATACAGGATATTTTGAGCATTCTGTCACAAATACCTAGAGTTCCAAAAGCAGTCACTTGTACTGAAGTACTCTACTAACAGACTGCTGAACTTTGAATACTTGTGTTTAGATTCTTTTTACTCCCATGAATTAATTCTCTCAATTATTATGACAACAGCAAACTAACTTATTTCTTCAATTTGGAGGTCAGTTGTATTATACCATTTTAAATAATTTCTATGTCAAGAACATTAAAACCTGGGCTGGCGAGATGGTTCAGTGGTCTAAAGCGCCTGCTTAGGAAAGCTCAGGCAACTGCAGGGACTGCGGTTCGATTCCCGCACATGCTGTGCCAGCCCCACCACCAGGGCAGGCTGAGCCAGCCATCAAATAAATACATAAAGAAACAAACAAACAAGCAAACAAATAAATTTAAAAAAATAAAACTATTAAAACAAAAAGAAGAACACTAAAACCTGACAATTTTTCCTAGTACTTCATCCATCAGTCCTGTGAAACTTGTGTAGAGGTCAGATTTCATGCTATCAGGTCATCTGTTCTTTTACAGATGCTCTAGTACTTATGAAAAATATAAAATGTTCTTTATCATTTAATTAAAGTAGAGATTAATGCAATTTTGGATTAAGTAAGCATATCAGTAATCTTATTTAAATCATGCTAGCTATGGAATCAGGTGGAATTATCACTGATCAAATCTAACTTTATACAAATATTTCAGTGATCAAAGTGGAAGGCTGAAGATGACAAATTTTTTTCCTAAAGTTTTGATACTGCCACCATTGCTCATCTTGTTTGTTCTGAAATCCAGAGCAGCACTGCTCAAGGTGTGATCTGATGACCTTCGGGCTCCCCAAGGCTCTTTCAGTAACTCTGAGGCTGTAAGTATTTTCACAATAAACATAAAGGTCTTATTACCAACGGTGCAAAGACAAAGATGGGTGACATTGCTGCTGCTGCTTTGGCACAAATCAAGGCAGTGGCATCAGATGGCACTTGTGTTTCTGGTAGTGTTCACTGCCACATTTGTTTTAAAAGTAAAACAAATGCTACTACCTTACATGTCTTTAGCGAAGCAGTAAGTTCTCTCTCTCTCTCTCTCTCTGTATTTAGTGCAGGGTCTACAGGGTCTCACTACACAGATCGGACTTCTAGTGATCCTTCCTGTTTTCAGCCTCCCAAGTGCTGGGATTACAGTCTCGAGCCACCATGCCTGGTCTTAGTGGACTTCTCAGCACACCCTGGGTGCAGGGCCAGTATGGCACTCTGGGGATGAGCCCCACCTGGTCCCTGTGCAGGGTACACTTCAGTACGCTGAGCTATTTGGCCAGCCCATAATTTTTTTTTTTTTAATTATAGCTGGCTCAGTCTGCCCTGGGTGTGGTGGGGTAGCGCAGCTTGTGGTGCCAGGGATCAAACCACAGTCCCTGCGGTTGCCTAAGCTTGCCTAAGCACGCATTTTAGACCGCTGAGCCATCTCACCGGTCCCTGAGTTTTCTTTTACGAATAAATTAATTAATTTTAAATTTAGCCCTTGAGTATATGCCATTTAATACTCTGTGAGACAAGATGGGAAGCATGAACAAAAGACTTCTGTTTTGCATTACAAATGACAGCTATCTCCAGGAAAAATCTCAGTGAGACTGAGCTATAAGCTGAGTTCTCATAGAATGTCCATTTTCATTCAAAGGCACTGATGGACAAATTATGGTCAGTCAGACCGGTTTCCCTGGCATCTCTTAAGAGTGAATGAAGGGGGCCATCACTTTAGTGAAAACAACATCATTCGATGCCCCAAAAAACTTTACACAGACAAAAGTTAGCATTCTAGAAATGTGATATCATATCAGAGGTGTTAAAAACTGTCATAATGAGATTGACAGTGACACTAAAAACTGTGTTGTTTTCATTATGCAATAAAATATTTGGAAGTTTTGCATTGCTCGGCGAACCAATATTTTACAAAAGACAATTATCTTGTGTTCTCACTTATATGTGAAAGCTAAAAAGGGTGAGTTCATCGAAGTGGAGAAAACAGTGGTTACCAGAGCCTGAGAAGAGAAGAGGAGGGAGAAATGGAGAGAAAACAGATAGACAGAAGTAGGTACAGAATGCAGTTGGATAGGAGGAATAGTTTCCAATACTCTATAGCACAGGAGGAGAGCTATGGCTGACAGTAATTAAATGTAAATTTCAAAATAGCTTATGGAGAATCTGAATGTTCCCATCACAAGTAACAAAAGCTTGAGGTGATGGACATGCCAGTTGCCCAACTCTGATCACTTTGCACTATAAACAGGTACTACAGTAGCATGATACCCCACAAATATTTACTATGTATTAATTATTTTTTAAGTTTTAACAAATAGACACCAAAAGTTGGAAATGTTATCAGTTATTGCACTCAATAAAATATGGAACTAAATGAAAGGAAATTTTTTTTTTTAAACAGTGGACTGGGATGCCTGATAGGCTTGGGAGTTGCCCAGGGACTGGCAAGGCCAATTTCTGGGGTGCCTGGGCGCACTACGGGGATGCTGCCTTGAGAGCCTCTCCCCTTCCCCTCTGGTGTCATCCCTGGGCCTACTTTTCCACTGCTACGAAATGGGCAGCTTTCCTTACCACACTCTCCGTGCCTGTCTCTGCCTGAAGCAGCCACCCCGGGCCTGAGTGCCCTCAAGCCAGGCTCAAGTGAATCTCTCCTGTAAGTTGTGAGTCATCGGCGGTGTCCCAGCACAGGAAATCCGACTAACCATGGGTAAAAGGCGGCTCCTTTCACCTCACTCTAGTATTTGTTACCCAAAAATGAAAGCAAAGAAGAGACACCCACATATTCATGAAACATGACCGGCACTGCCACTGACAAAATTTAGGTCATCTCCATATACAGCTTTTACAAAACCCTCCACTTCTAAGAACTAAATTTACTTTATGCAGGACGAAGTCTTCATGTTTATTTGCTCCATTTCATTTTTCTGTCATGTTTTCCCTCAGAATTTCAAATCCCATTTGTCTTGTCGTTGTGTAACTCTCCTCTTCCCAAAACATCCCCTTGCATGGCCTGCTAGAAGGGCGATCTGTAGCTAGGCAAATTCTGTGCTGCAGAGGCTGTGGGACACAGTCCCAAGCAGACGTGCAGGCAGGGTGCTGGGGGCATGTGAGGGTGGCAAACGCAGTGACAGAAGATAGCGAGGTCAAGAAGCAGCCCCATCTAAATCTAACTTATTTCACTGATTGAGTAGATTCATTTTTGTATCTGACGTAAATAACAGCATCCAAGCCTGGCATGGCGCTGTGCACTGGTAACCCCAGCTACTTAGAAAGCTGCAATGGGAGGATCGTAAGTTCCAGATCAGCCTTGCAAACAGCAAGACCCTGTCTCAAAAACGAAAGTTAATAAATAAGAGAAATAAATAAGAATACCCAGAGCACAACAGTTATAGTTCACAGACCTTCCCAGAAGCTCTTAGGAGAGGTTTTCGTTCTTTCTTTCTTTTTTTTGATCCTTTTAATGCCCTCCTTTAACTTACTCTCCCCTCAGAGAGAACTAAGCATTACAGTCTCCCAGGAATGTGGACCGAGGCCTGCAGCACGCAGAGAACAGGCTCTGGAGGGAGCTCCTGCCTCAGGAACACACACAGCACAGCCGCCTCATTCTCCTTTTACAAAACCTGGTACAACTCTTTCCTTTAAAGTGACAGTTGTGTATCTCCAGGGCCTTAAGAATGTGCAGTTTAGATTCGCAAATCTTTCTCCAGAGCCTTTTATCCTGTTTTTGATTTGCTCACTGGGACTTTCTGTTCTGGAAAATGCAGAGATACTTTCATTTGATTAAAATGGCAGTGCTCATTCTAAAATAACTTGCTAGCCTATTAAAAATGTGATTTTCCTCCCACACATTATATTTTGAAGAGTGGAATCTCTCCTAGGATTTGCTAAAGAGGAAAACAAAACTATGGGCCACTTCCAGGCGATACATTAAAAGATGGGTTAAAATTACTACTAAATATAATTAAACTATATTATTTATATAACTTGCATATGATCAGCTTGGCTTTGGTGCTGTACCTTTTATACTTTTCAGAACATTCATCTTACATACTGCATGAATGATGCAACAGCTGTTCTACTGGTGACAACCAAGTGCATTTTTTTCACCTATTTAGCTTACAATAAGCAAAGATAACTAAATTTATAATTACATGCAAGAAGCGGTACAGTATGCACAATTGATACAATACTCTCTGTATACCTCCCCTGTCCTCACTGAGGAGACAGGCAGGTACCTATGCTCCTGCTTCCTCTAACAATTCGCCTTTTCTTCAGGGCACTGCCACAAAGGGACCTGAGGGCAGACGTCAGCTCAAAACTCTGATTGAGGCAGAGGAGGCTCCTTTTCCTGGCACTGACCTGACTCAACTATCTTTGAAAACCATCTTTTCTCCCAGACTGGTCTTTTACCAGATATTCCAGAAGTAAAGGCCCCTGTATGCACGTGCGAGAGGGGAAGAGGTCACCTTGGGCTTTCCCAACTTACCGCAGCAACAGCCACTCCTGCCTCGGGACTGGCCCATGCTTCCTGGACATGTGGCCAATGTGAGCTCTCACTCACTCAGAGTTGTTTAGTTTTTTGACTGGCTGCTGTGTTTCTAAAATAGATGGAGAGCTAGAGATCTTCCTTATCCTCAAATGGGATATCTAATGATGCCACTATAAATATTTTTCTAACTCACACCAGGAAACTTATTCTAAACTGCTGGTTGGGGAGACAGGAATATGAAGAAGCACTGAAAGCAATGGGCGTTCATGAGTTTGAAACAGGCACACTTGCTATCTGCAGCCCTGGCTGCAGGGACTGGGGAGGCACAGAGGGTTCGTGGAGCTCAGCAGAAAGCTTCAAGAGGGAAGTGAGTCACCCCAGTCACTGCGAGGGGAAGGAGGAGCAGGGGCAGTGGGGGTTAGGGTTGCTGCCTCTCTAAGGATGGCTCTCGGGGCACCACATCAGTTGCCAGTTTTCGTAGTCTTTTTCTAGGAATGTGGTACCCCAGTAGCTGACTGTGAAATAGAGGTAACAGAAGTCACCCCTTGATTGCTATCATAATGTCAGTTTGCCTAAATTCATCTCCTTAAGTTTGCCAGAACCTCAAACAAAAGCGAGCTCTGCTGTCATAATTGAGAAAGTGACAGAGTGCAAAATGCATCTTTGCATGCATGTCTACAAGAGAGAGAAAACAGGCATCGAAGCATGATTTATTTTTAAAGTTAATTTGGAGAACCCCTGAACTCAGAGTTTCCCAGAGTAAACGTTTTCCCATGAGTTAGAAAGCCCCCTTCGGTCTCCAGGAGGCAATCTGCCCATCAAGGACCATCCAAAACGTCTTGGTACGTGCTCACTGCCTATCAGACCTCAACGTGCCAGCTGTACTTTGAAAATGAGGCATAGTTTAGGCAGTCTGTGACAGAAAGGGATTATGTTTAAAAGTTGTCACTGGTTCTGATGTTCTTACAGATCCACCGTATACTGCCTCACTTTCCAGAGGCAACTAAGGTAGCTTTTTATAAAACCAAATTACAAAAGGTATATAAATGGGAGGAAAAGTGAAATATTAGAAGTAGATGAATTTTCTCAGCAAGTCAAAATATTTAATTCACTTGTTTGAAACAAAATAGCTTCAATAATATACATCTGATTGTCTCCCTTCTTAAGCAGAGAAAAATAAAAATAATCTCTATTCCTTTGCATCCGAAGCAAATAGTAAAGGAAATAAAATCTGAAAGTTTATGAAAAGAAAACTTAACATATCCACAAATAGAACTTTCCATCTCTACAGACAGGCTTCTCACCTGCACTGTCTCTGTATACATTCAGCTGACTTTAAGAAGCAAACTGGGGTGCTGGAGAGATAGCTCAGCACTTCAAGTACCTGCCTGGCATGTACAAGGACCCGAGTTCTATCCCTGGTACCACATGCCACACCAGTACCAGAACCCCGGGTGGGCTGTGCCAGCCACCAAAATGGGGTGTGGTGGCATGTGCCTGCAGTCCCAGCGCTGGGAGGCTGAGACAGGAGGATCACTAAGTCTAAGCTGCATAGCAAGAATCTACACCAAATAAATAAACAAAAGATTTTTTTTTTTTTTTTTTTTTTTTAAAAAAGAGCAAACTGGCTTAGGTACATGAGAAGGTTCAGGGAGAAGAGCCAGTTAAATCCCTGCTGCTCTATTTGTGCAGTATACTCTTCCTTGTGATATGGGGCTTCAAAGCTTCGGGTTCATCTTTGATTCCTCCTTCCACTTAATAACCTGCCAAGGCCTAATGTTTGTAACTGTTCTGCTCTCTTATACTGGCTTTCCTTTTCTCACTCTGGAACCTCCACCCCAACACCACTAGCCCTCTAGCAGGTCTCCACTCCAACCACTCAGTCCCAGAGTCCTAAAGGCCTCTCTCCGTCTCCAGGGTAGGCTTCACGCACAGCACTACCACCTTGGTCTCTCTGCACACTTCTGACCATGCACACCCTGGCACTTGTACATGTCTTGTGCCCGGGTGCACTCTTCCTAGGAATGCTGCTCATTCCTCAAATCCTCTCCAGTCACCTCCCTGAATCCTTCTCCAAATGTCATGATCTCTTTCTCTTCTGCACCATACCATTTCACTCGCACTTTCCTGTCTGTCTTATACAATCCCATTTTTTCTTTCCTCCTCAGGAATAGATGGTGAGCCTCCTGAAAGCAAATTTGTATTTTCTTTTCTTTTTAAAAATTTTTACATTAATTAATTAATTTGGTACAGGGTCTCGCTATGCAGCTCAGACTCATAGTGATCCTCCTGTTTCAGCCTCCCCAGCACTGGGACTACAGGCATGAACCACCATGCCTAGTTCTGGGGGCTGGCACAGTGTGCCCAGGGTTCTGGGGCTGGTATGCCATGTGGTACCAGGCAGGTACTGAACCCGGGTCCTTGCACTTGCCAAGCAATGCTTAGGTCGCTGAGCTATCTCCCCAGCTCAAAGATTATATTTTCTTATTGATACAACTACCTGGCTGGCACAGTACCCTGTGTAAATTGAAAATATGCAATTTGATACCTGCTGAACTATAAAGAAAAGCACACACATTTTTAAAACTAAAACATAATGTGAAAGCAGATAATGTTGCTCTTGGTTCAAGTCTTTAATAAAGACGCAGGCTTCCAGTGTCCTCCAAGCACTGTCAGTCTTTTAATAAGCAATCAACAACCAGTAAATTGTCAGCTAGTGACTGTGATTCAAAGCTACTGCACACACAGAGATGAGTCACTCTGGCAGCTGAGCAGTGCTTTCCCACTTCTAGGGTAGAGAACCTTCATCTGAGAAGACTACAGAACAAACGTGCTAAGCACGGCGTCGGATGTCACAGCTGGACCAACGCCTTGAAGTCTGGCTGCTAAGCCTTGCAAGTGGCTCATTTATGTAGCTGACGGAGGCAGGAGAACCAAGCTGTGCAGACTGTATAAAGCTGCAGAAAACCAGGTGTGGTAGCACACTCCTGTAATCCCAGCACTTGGGAGACCAAGGCAAGAAGATCTCCTCAAGTTCAAGACCAGCCTGGTCTCCAAAGTGAGTTCACGGCCAGCCTGAATTGCACAGTGAAACCCTGTCTCAAAAAGACAAATCAAGGGCTGGCCAAATAGTTAATCTTGGCAGATTAAAGCGCCTGCTTAGGCCAACTCAGTGGCTGGCTTTAATCAATCCTGGTACACTGTGCCGGCCCCACTCCTGGGGTACCCTGAAAGGAAGATTGAGACCGTGTGTGGTAGCACCAGTAATCCCAGCACTTGGGAGACTGAACACAGGCAGATCATTATAAGTCTGGTCTACACAGTGTGACTCTGTGGACCCTGTAGACCCTTACTGAAAAAAAGGAAAAAAAAAAGACAAATCAATCACTCAACCTGAGGGAATCTATATGCATGAAATTAGAATGTATGGTATGCTTTTGATATATGGCTGGCAAAAGCAGAAAACCTGGAGAGTTATTCATTTATGTAATTTTAGAGAAAATTTGTAAGATTGCTCTTATTCTAATTAATGAAAAACTACTTAAAATTATTAGGTTGGGTGCAGTGTGGTGCACACCTATAATCCCAGGACTCTAGTATGCTGACAGGAACACTGCAAGTTCAATCCCAACCTGGGCAATTTAGCAACTTAGTGAAACCCTGTCTCAAAGGGGACAAAAATGGCTGAGGAGGGAGCTCAGGTAGAAGGCGCTGTATTCAGTCCCCAATATCACACACATCAAAACAAATAAGCAAACAAAAATCAAAATGTTACTTGTTATGCTATGCTATGCTATGTTACTTTTTTGAGACAGGGTGTAAGTTGCCCAGGCTGGCCTTGAACTCACAATTGCCCTCCCTTGAATAGCTATGATTATAGATTAATACCACTGTAACTGGCTTACAGTTAAGTATCCAAAGGGAATGAAGCCTATTTTGATTTTTAAAAGTGTGAAAACACTCCAGCTTTTCCAAGACTTTTGGGTACTTTGAAGATTTTCTTTCTTGTTTTCTATGCTGGGGTTCAAACCCAGGGCTTGGAATGTGCTCTACCACTGGACCACATCTTCAACCCTTGAAGTATTTTTTTAAAAGAGAGAGTTTTATAACAAGTAGAGAATTTCAAAGAAAGGTATGGCAACATTTGCTAAGATAGTTTGCAATCCTATTATTTAACATGGTACTTACAGGAACTACACTGAGAAAGACACAACTTCCATGTGTAGGTAATGCACCACAGAAAGCATGTGGGGAACAACCAGCCTATGAAAGGCATGAAAGAAGGGAGGGAAGGCAGAAAGAGAAAAGAAAAAGCGAAGCAATGAAAGGAGGGGAAAGCAGAAGAGAAAGAAGGAAAGGAAGCAGGGCAGAAAATGCAGGACAGCGAGGAGGGCTCAAAAGCAAGGGGCTCAGATGGCAGCTGGTGTCAAAAAGTCTGAAGAGAGATGAAAGCTTTTCTATCACAGAAGCTACAAGTAGAAGTAAGATGAACACACAAGACACTGTATGACACTTAAATCTTTCAAAAAGCAACAGAGCCTATCAAAGCTAAATAGTAACTGAAGATATTTAAATGCTGACAAGAAAGAACAGAAGGGAGTCAATAATACTGGAGCTGCTATACAAAAGACTTTTGGTCCATTATGTCACATAGTTCTAATGCCAACCCTGAGAGTATGACATGGTTATTTTCCAGTTGAAGCACCAGGTATCCGAGGCTACAGACCAGAAGTAACAGGTCAAACATCTCTCAGCAGATAAAGGAACCAGAAGCTCAACCCTGGTGTTGGAGAACAGAGTTGAACTGAAGCCTCACTGACCTCCTCTTGAGCACAAAGGAGAGAGGAGACACACAGGGATGATGCCATATTGCAGATTCTAGCGAAAGATTCTAGCAGCTGAGATGAAGTTGTCTGCCTAAGCGTGTATAAACAGATAAAATGAGGTATGTGAATTTTGTGTTACTTTAATTATTGGTACATGTGTTTGCGTGAATAAATGGAAGAGGAGCTGGAGGCGGGGAGTTCCTCTGCTCATTAAAGGCAAGCACTCCCTGGCTGCCCAGCTGCCTGGCTTCCTAGTTGCCCATATGTTAAACTAACTCTTATCTCTCTGTCTTTCAGCCTCATTAGTACCTGGGGTCAGGGAACAAACTAGTAGCAGAACTAGGTCCCAGCAAGTGGTCTCCTGGGTGGGCTGGTTCCTCCACAGGTGGCAGGTACCTGGGCAGGAACCTGGGGCAAGGCCAGTCTGCTACACATTAGCAGTTTTCTCTCTCTTTCTCTCTCTCTCTCTCTCTCTCTCTCTCTCTCTCTCTCTCTCTCTCTCTCTCTCTCTCCCCTTTCCTCTCTCTCATCCCTTCACTAACCAACACCACTACTGAGCTATGTGTCTGCTGTTGCTGCGAGTGCCCCGTAAGGAAAACAGACATAGTCCTTAATTTTATGAATTCATCACCTAACAAGAAAAGCAGTCAATACACAGCTAAATAAACCAGTATCTCAGTATAAAATTTAATATATACAATGAACTAAATGGTCAGAACAGCAACTGAAAATACAGTGGATCATTACTAGGGAACATGGTTGAGACCAAAGGGTAGGGACAGTATTCACAGAGGAGGGAAGCAGATCAGAAAGAGACACTACACCAAGGATGGACCGGGCAAGCAGCACAGTAGTGAAGGGAGGACTGCAGGGAATTCTTTTTTTTTTTTTTTTTTTTTTTTTTTTTTTTTTGTGGAACTGGGGATTGAACTCAGGCCCTTGTGCTTGCCAGGCAAGTGTTTATTCTACTGAGCTATCTCCCCATCTCCCCAGCCCACTGCAGGGAATTCTTGCCAGGCAGGATCACAGAGCAGGGGCTGCTGCTGCAGCTGAGGAGTCTGGGCTTCAAGTGCATTGGGAAGGCACTGAAGGGTTTTAGGCCACATTTGCGCTTCTGAAGGATCACTCTACCCTCCGTATGAACATGTAACAGGAAGAGGTAAGAACATAAGTGGAAAGACCAAGAAAGGAACTTTTGCAGAGTTTCAGTGCTCACATGGACAGAGGTGGTTGCCGTGGAGATACAAGAAATGGAACTCACAAGGGATCTGAGATATATTTTGGTGGCAGAAACCAGATGCCCTGCCGATAGACTGGATATGACAGTGGCAGAAAGCGAGGGGCAGGAATGTCTCTGAATCCTCTACATAGCTCTAAGTCCTATACACCATTTCATTTTCATAGTGCATTTCTTATAATGCAAACTTAGTTATATTTATATTGGCATTTTAAATGATGTATAGATTGATAAATAGCTCACATGCTAAAATCTCCATCTGCACACTGAGTCCTTTCCCACTATAACACCTGCTCTGAGGTACACAGTTTATATCTTAGACGTGCTATGGCAGAAAGAGGGTCTTCACCCCAAACCCCCTACAGGTGAACTGCAGCTTTGGTAGTTTTCTATGTCTACACACAGAAGTCACAACTCCAAGCCTCAGACTGTATGCACACCGGAAAAGATTCTCTTGCAATTCTATTCCATTCAATAATTTATAATAAGTCACAGAATACAACAGGTAGTAAACAAATGGCAGACTCTCGCTCCGCTTTCTCCCTTTTCCCTTTCTTTCCTGATCTTCCCTTCCTTCTCATTACAGTGATATGAAAGCCATCAGTTCCCAAGCGTCTGTCTCAGAGAATACAGAGCACTCTGCACAGAGTATGTGACCGTCACGTTTAATGGAACTAGGACACACTTTAGGTTTAGGTCCTAATGGATACTCACATGCAGTTATATTTAATATATGAATTCCAACTCTGTAGTAAACACTGCCAGATAAAATATATGTGCCATTCAGTTTAAACATAGAATATTAGGTTCCACACAAACAAAAAAAACTATATGAACAGAGTATCTCACACAGTATTTGAGGCATAGATTTTTTTTTTTTTTCCAGGATCTGGGATTGAACTCAGACCCTTGTACTTGACAGGCAAGCACTTATTGTACTGAGCTATTTCCCCGGCCCCTTTTGAGGCATAGTTATCCTAAATTTTTTTCACTATCCTAAGTTCAAATTTAATTAGGTGCCTTGACTTTTATTTGTTAAATCTGGCAACTTTATGACTAGGCAAGCTTCTACTAGGAATAAATTATTCCCAGATTTTTCCTTCACAGCCCTGTGAGATGCTAACTCTTCACTGTGTAAGCTATTACATCTCTCACCCTCAGGATACTATACGTCCACTACTATTCTCTATGAAGGGATTTCAACCATCACGTCTCATTCACACCAGTAAACATACAAGACCCAAAGCCTATAGAGTAGCACTATATCAGACATGGAATTCTACTCAGTGTCACAAAGAATGCTAGTGTATGCATGCGGGTGTGTTTGTGGGTGAGTTAGGGGGTGTGCGCACCTGGGGGGGGGGTCACACTTTTAAACCGATCATGCTAACAGTACCTCACTGGGAATACATTTGGGGAATTTTCTAGCAGTGGTGAATTAAATTTACACCTATTTTAATGAAAGTTATTTAGATCCTCCAGAAATAGAATTGGTTACTGACTAAACTGAAAGAGAAAAGCTTTGAGTTCACTCAACAATCATTATCTATAAAAGTTAAAGATTTGTGAATCTTTCATTAAAATCCAACCAGAAAAAATGAATGGGAAAGTGGAGACCACAGATTTATCTGTCTCCAGGTTCCTCCTGAGCATTTTCAAGTTTTTCAATTTCGGGGTTTGGTACTAAGAAAAAAATTAAAGGAAACATAGGCATAGCTACTGCTATGAAACACCCAGAGCAGTATTTACGACCGTGCTTGCTACTACACCACAAGATCAAGAGCTTGCTTGCTCTGTAGTAAAAGTGAACACACTGAGGAAGTTCTGCTCTGAAGCAACTGTCAGCAGAACTAAACAAAACATTTATTAGTGCAGTTTATTTTCACTCTGGTACAAGTTCACTTTCTCACTGTGCCCTGAAAAAAACAACACAAAACAACAACAACAACAACAAAAAAAACCTCATAGACTGATGCTAGTGTGTGGACTGCATTTTATGTGGGCAACACCTACATATTCAGAAAACTCCAGAACTTTACACAGTGTACCTTTAATATGATGGGGAAAATGGAGGGCCCTCTTTTTTCTGGCCATTTTGCTGACCAAAGGTCCTTCAATTTCACTGAAATAAAGGCATAAATATTTTCTCCATTCCTGTGAGTCTCATTTAATTTAAATATATACCTAAACCCTAGTTGCCCCAGTTTTAGAAAGAGGAAGTGCGCTTACTCTTCTTGCCGTAAGTCATTGACGCTGCGGTCCAGTGAGATCATGTCACTTGCCACCATGTTAAATCCAAATTCCTTAATGCTGGCTTGAACTGCATGTTTGAATTCTGATCCCAAAACCAATGGCATGGCTTTCTCTCCAGGGCCACCAACCACTCCTTGAGGTTCAGGTTCTGTGGGTTCAAAGTTACCGAGGATCCCGGGGCGCAGCACAGGATCACGGTAGGTGAATGTCTGAGGCTTAAATGTGAGATACTGCCTCTGCATTATGTCTTTTTGGGAATCTCCTCCAGCATGGTGCTGCTGTTCATTTTTGGCCTTGTTTTTTCTTCTAATAGACTCTAAGTCCACTTCTACTCCTTCCACATGAGGCCATGGCACCACAGGTTTGAATCTGTCATCCCCAGGAGCTAGTCCATTGCCTCCTCGGTTAGGCATGGGGTTATTGACATCTCTGTCTTCCTATACAAAAGGGAGGAGGATATACGGTAAGTACATGAAGGCAGACCACCACAGCAGAGTTTATGATATAAACATTCATGTGTGTTAAAAAGCTGAGGCCAAATAAAACAGTTAACAATGTGAAATACAAGCAGGTCATCCATCAGGAGTTCTTATTAGAAGACATATTTCAGGGTGGAAAGGAAGGAAATACCAGAACAATCAGCTATTTCTTCATCTTACTCTTCCAAAATACATGAATGGATACATTTTTAACTTATCTTTATAAACGTAACACTCTATCAAAGACCTCCACATGATATATATTAAAGAGTTAGAGCAATGACCTCTAGGATATTTGACTAAAACACTTAATAGATGACGATGTACACAGTCATCTGGTGTATGACAAACAGAATCTTTAGTCAGCAATGCAGCTGTACAGTGGCAGTGACACTTGATGAGTACCATCATAATTTAGGGGTTTGTGCTCCAAATGGAAGAGAGACAACATGGGAATAGTCACTCAAGATGCCCAGTTCAGTCTTTCTCTCTTCTGGTTTTTTTGTTTGTTTGTTTTTGTTTTTTGACAAGATCTTGCTATGTAGCCCAGGTTGGTCTCAAATTCACAACAATCCTCCTAGCTCAATTTTCTGTGTGCTAGGATCACAGGGTTGTGCCACCATGCTCAGCTTTAATTCAGTGTTTTCTATTCATTGAGAATTTAGCTGAATTCAAAACTATGTAAAACTCTACTAACTATCACCAATCAGTCCGGGTTTTTAAGCAACACCTAATACCTAGTTTGTCCCATCTGAGGGTAGTACAAGTAAAAACAGATTCTGTATACATGGATATTCAGTGAAGGGTACGCTTATCTAAATATGGGTCCTTTTTACTACCTATGGAGAATATTCCATCAGAAATCCTGAGTGAGTTTACTTCTGATACATAGTACACTTAATTTTTTGCTAAAACAATACCATTCTTTTCATAAAACAGTGTTTTGTTATATTAGTATCATTTCAATGGACTTTAAAAAGTACTGATGTCTCTGTGTTTAATCAGATACTGATTTAACTGGTCTGGGCATTAGAATGCTTGAAAATCAGGTCATTGTAGGCATCTAAGTCTGAGCACTACTAGCTAAAAGGGAAAGCTGCTGCCTCTATTTAGATGTGGGAGCTACAACCTATTCACGCTGGAGATAAGGAGAGCTGAGAAAAATTAGGCTAACAGGTCTGCACCTCATACCACACCAAGATTCTGATTTCTTAACTGGCTACTAACAGAACTAGCACTGTGTAATCCCCACTTGATCTATCTAGGAAAGTAAAGTTGAAAACTTTTTTTTTTTTT
>PVKN010015080.1:0-18727 GCA_004027915.1 Capromys pilorides
AAAAAAAAAAAAAAAAGGAACCTATTCTCTGGAAAGAAGACCTGAAACATTGCATAATCAGTGACACTGCCAGTACAGTCACCTCTATTCCTTTGGCCTTCCAGAACTGCAATATCAAATGACCACAAAGTGGGAAACTTTGAAGAATGGAAACTTATTCTCACACTTACGTGCAAGCCAGAAGTTAGAAGTCGAGCTATATACAAAGCTGTATTCCTCCTAACCATTAATGGTAGCCTCTAATTTTTTTGTTTTTCTTGCTTCTTGAGATAGGGTCTCACTACGTGATCCTCCTGTCTTAGCCTCACCAGTGCTGCCAGAGTTCAAACCTTGGTGTTCTGTGCCAGCTCCACCCTGGGGGCGCACTGAGAGGGCAATTGAGACTGGACATGGTGGTGCACCTGTAATCCCAGTTTCTGGGAGGCTGAATACAGGTGAAGCACTGTGAGTTCGATCTATGTAGTAAGACCCTGTAGACCCTGTACTAAATTTAAAAAAAAAAAATCCTTTTTGTTTTCATCAGGACACTAGTCTTATTAGAATAGGGCCTGTCTCATGCAGCTGCACCCATCAAAAATTTCTTAGTCCTCTGAAGATTCTGTTTTCAAATGGGCCTCATCACAAGAACAAAGGTGGAACTAGTATTTGAATATCCACCTCTGTGGTAGGATGCAGTGCAAGCCACAAAATCACCTGAACACATAGAAAAGGGCCACAAGTCTCAAAGAAGGCAGTGAGATGGTTCTGAAATCTAGATATGGAACAAACAGAAATGAAACTCATTATTTTGCATCTTTTCAATATAAACATGTACAAATGTACATAGACACATGGAATTTGTTGATATATAAAACAGGAAATAAAATAAACCTAAAATATGAAATAGCTAGGCGTGGTGGCGCATGCCTGTAATCCTAGCACATGGGAGGCTGAGGCAGGAGGATCAGCCTGGGCTACAAAAGTGAGCCCAAAGCCAGACTGAACTGCATAGTGAGATTTTGTCTCAAAAAGACAAAAAAATAAAAAAATAAAAAAATAAACTTTTATTTGTATTTATTTATTTATTTATCCATCTATCTATCTATTTATTTATCTCAGTACAAGAACTCAGGACCTTGAGCTTGCCAGGCAGTCACTTAAGCCACTGAATTATCTCCCTTGCTCAAAACCTTGTTTTAATTCAACTGATTTGCTTGGTTGATCATGAGACCAGTCTCAACTGAAGAAGTCAGCAGGAAGAGCCTGGGAACTTCACAAGATGACCTTTAACTAAGTTCACAGTCCCACGGCTTCTCTCAGTCTTAAATTCCCAGACCAAGATCTCACCAGATTTCCAACCTGCTGGTTCTGGTGTACGTGCTCTCATCCAAGTATAGTACAAACAGAATGGACAGAGAAATACAGTGCTCCTCTTAATTTCCAGAGAAATCCTGATGCCAAGACTAGCCAGAACCCATAAATGCATGTGGTGTGATTAGTCCATATAGTTTTACAGAACCTTCATTGTATGTGTGCCTCATTCACTGATGGAAATGTAGTTATCTCTTACAAGCTTATCCTTTGGTAAGCTCCATGGTAACTAGCCAAATATCAGGCTCAGACACTGAGCATGCATAAGGACCTTCAGCTTGCTAGTCTGGTGCATCTCTCTCCAAAACATGTAGAAAACTGTTCTGCTTTAGGTTCCTGCATTCATCTAATTTACCTTGAAAATTTTAAGGAATTGGACCAACTGATCATTTGGTATATAATTTCATATCATAATTAAAACAATCTAGACTTCCTCAATGTTTAAATCTTACCTAAGGGGGAGACAGAGCTAGTTCATTTTGGAGGGCAATTAACACAAACTTTTGGTGCATGCTAGTTAACAATAGGGACATATTCTAAGAATTATGTCATTTAAGGGATCTCACTGTTGTGTCAACATCTTAGATTGTATTTACATAAGTTAAAATGTGCGTGGTGTTATTAGTCCACATAGTTTTATGGAATCTATGTCGTATATGTGTCTCATTCATTGGCGGAAATTCAGCTATCTCTTACAAGCTTGTATGATTGGCCTGAAAATGGGTTTAAACTAAGCATACACTTCATTATTCTCCACTGCATGGTCTCCAACCATTTTGGCATCAGGAACAGGTTTTATGGAAGACTATTTATGGACTGGAATGGGAGTATGATTTTTAAGGATGATTCAAGCACATTAAATTTAGTATGTGTTTTATTTATACTACACTTACATTCTAATGTATTATTGTTGTAGTCAAAGTTTGCAAGGGATTAGATTTACTACAGGACATACAAATTATAAGATTATTTTATAACGTTTACCCAGAGTCAGATATAAAAGAGTGCAAGAGATCTGTTTTGTATTAAACACTCAAACAATTCAGCTAGGGCCTGAATCCCAAGGCAGTGTCCTGCATGAGTCCAGCCAAAGACCTAGGGCTCATGATAATGTCCTGCATGAGTCCAGCTGCAGGCCTAGAGCCCACAATAATGCCTCATGCAAGCCTACATCAAGGTTCCACACTGGGAAGCCCCAAAGGTCAGTGGTGGAAGGTGGAAAGCCTGTGCTAATGGGACGAAGGATCTGTGCCCCCAGGCTGAGGGATCTGCACCATGGACAGGAAGTGACTCTCCACTCAAGGTAAGGATCAGAGCTCCCCTGAAGAGATCTGCAACCATCTTTAGTGACAAGTAGAACACGACTCTCTCTAACAATGAGAAAAGCTGAGCTCATTTCAGGAAAACCAGTGTGACAGATTTTTCAGAAGAATCAACAACACACCATCTTCCCATCCAGTTCTAATTTTATGTTCCTGGCAACAACCCTGGGTGAATGTTCCATGCCCAGAACCACGCTGAGTCAGTTCAGGTGGGTGCTACAAGTTAACCATTAGTTAAACCAACACAATGATGAAGTAATTATACATTAGACATAGTACATAATCAGTGGGAGCCCTGGGGTTTTTCCTGTAACAATTTAGTCTTACCTGGGGATGGAGTGAGACACTAACACCAAAAATGTGTTGCTTATGTCATGTTAACACTGTAATCTTATTTTCATCCTTATCATTGCAGAAAGCCCTGCTTCATAAAGATAGAACACTGGAAATTGAAGGAGGCTCTTCAGTACTTTTTGTGGTAAATTAGAGATAGTAACACTGTGCTAGTGGGATGAAGGATCTGCTCCACCAGGCTGAGGGATTAGTCAGCCTTGATTTTAATTCATATGGAGATTGGCAGTTGTCTTATACATACTTGTAAGGTTACCATCACTTATGATCTCAAGCAGTTGGTCTCTTCTAGCACAGGAGAAGCTCATTCAGCAGGCTTATTTATCACAGATCTGTGCCTTTCTATCTTGGGTGTTCTGTGGTTGGGAAGTACTGCCAAAATTCTTGAAAACAGAGGTAGACGATCATGCGTCATCTAGGAGAAAGAAGGCTCTCGCTTGGTCTCTTTTGAACTCTCTGCTGTTTAAAACTTGTCAAAAATTCCTACATATGCTCATCAACCCCCATAATTCTAGTTTGGCTTGAATGTCTTCTGAGTGGAACACAGTTATTATTTACCCCTTAAGGTGAGACATTGAGTCATCGAAAGGTTGAAGATAACATATGAGTAAACAGGTTGTGTATCCTGAAGTAAGCTGCCAATGAAGACTGTTTTTCTAAAAGATATCCTGGAAGAGTTCTCATAAATCAAAAGTTCTGGCTATATTTTACCTTTAGGGGTCATCTCATTTCTGTACAGAAGGAAACTACATGTACTCTGTGTTTATCTCCTAATAATATTGCACAAACAGATGTGGGTTAAAGGCATGTTCTGTAATGTGATCAATAATTCAAATCATCTCCTGAGAAGTGCAGTTAGTTCAGATGAAATTTTTTGGCGAGCCAGAATCATTCTGTGAGTGACCAAGTGCTTGAACGTGCATTCAGAAGCAACTCTTTTGACTCAAGTTGTGAAACCAGGAAACTGTCATGCCAGCTGCCCACTCTGTGCTTATACTAATACAAAATGACTAATTTAGTTTTCTTAACATATAATTATTCAATATATCCCCATGTACATCATCTGGAAAAATATATCGCACAAAACAACCATTATTGCTTATTGTAGACAATGGCAAAGCCATCAACCCGGATTGTATAATTCAATCTTAATGCTGGGTTCAAATATCTTTCTCTATTTGACCAGTTTATCTAGTTATTGACTTGCTAGAAGATGTCTACCACTCTTTGAACTGTAGCCTCTCCTAAAATTCATAGCAAATAACCTTAGCAACAGGCAGGACCAACTCTTTATGAATAATAAAGGGTTTCTTAGTGTCAGTGATGCATTTAGCCATGAGCAGTGATGCTCTCCTTGTAGACCCACTTGATGAAGTGGTTCTCTTCTAAAATTGCTTTTGCTCTCTGTGTTTACATGTTTTTCTTTGGACAACTTCAGAAGCTTGTATTTTAATGCAGGTTACCTGGTATCCATGGGGCAAAGCTGTTTTCAAAGTTTCGGGGCCTCACTGCATAAGTGATTGGCACATATTGTACAAAGCAGGCTTGGATAATTTGAATCACCTGTTGCACTAAACTTGTAAGCTAAACAGGACTCTTTTAAATGGAGTCTTCTTTACATGAACAGTCTTAAAGTCTCCTGTTGTCTCATTATTGAACCTTTCCCTGTTCTCAAAATAGCTGTTCAGATACGTTTGCTGTTTTACTGATTTTGGCTAGAATTGAATTGTGTGCTTACCAAAATTGCCTGTGACAATTATGCAGTGTAGGAAAGAGGCGTGGATATAAATGGTAAATAAAATATTGGGGTGGCATGCACAGACTAAACTCAGTATTGTGCTTTGAACTAAAGTCTGTTAGCAATATATTATAGGCAGCCAACTTAGATAGTAGCTGATATATAGTCTGGAGCAACAGGGCTCTCAAGGAAGTCAGCATGTGGAATGGACACAGTGGTGCACACCTGTAATCCCAGCACTCAGAAGGCTGATGTAGGAAAATCACCATGAGTTCCAGACCAGCCTGCACTACAGAGTGAGACAGGGTCAAAGCGAAACAAAACAAACAAGCAAAAACAACAGCAGCAACAACAACAAAGAAAGAAATCAACACAAAAATAAAGACAGCAGAATTTTTGTGGCTGGAGGTGCATCTGAGAAAAATCAAGCCTCAAGATGAAGGTGTCTTGATCAGGCTTATATGCTTCTGTAAGGGATAAACAGCAACTTGTAAGTATACTGCAATTAGTACCACCTGGCACTGTAAGTCTAGATAGGCATCAGTTGCCTAGAGAAATTACCAGAGTATCTAGGCATCCCATTCCTTCCCCAAAGTACTTTTTATCTTTCCATGTATCCTTGCTACATGACTCATTTCTAATATTGGATCAAAATTAGCTAAACATCCATATCTGTAATCCTATAGGTCAAATGTAGTTTAAGTAACACTGCACACATCTTGCAATTTTTCATAACTAACATTGGTGGCCACCCAGTGGAAATACAGAAGCTACTCCTTTCTTCTTATTTTGAATAAAACTTTTATAACTCTTCTTGCTTTGTGATTTCATTCCTTGATGCTGTGAGATCAGGAACTACACACATTTGACATCTCATATATCTGAAGTTGTGTTTTTCCTACAATAGATGTAGCTGCACAGTTGAAGGACATGATGTCATTCGCCACTGTGAAGCTTACTACAAGAAGCAACTTAATTTTCACTTGAGATTAACAGGACCTGCAAGCAGTAGATTGATTATGATTTCACTCAGTCAAACCTCTTTGCTGACATTAATCTGTATTTGTAGCTGCACTTTACTATCATCAAAGTTTAAGCAATCCTATGACAACTGTGCCTCAGAAACCTGTTTGTTACCGTTGAAACCCCCCGAAAAGTTTGGCAACACTGCAGAAGATGCTCATAGGAGCATGCAACCCAGATCCCTCCCATGTGAAGTTCGGAGTAGGGGTCCTATGAGAATCTAATGCCTCTGCTGATCTCACAGGAGGCAGAGCACAGGCAGTAAGGCAAGGGCTGGAGAATCACTACAAATACAGATGAAGAGTGGTTTGCTTGCTTACCACTCGCTTCTTGGGAGTTGGGTCTTAGCAAGCTACAGACCCATATTTATCTGTGGCCTGAGGACTGGGAAAGCCTGCTCTCTAGGATCTGTACATTGAATTCTCTCCATTTCAATGGATAGCTGAGAGGAAATATCCTGAAGCAAGATAGAATTTCTAGATCTAGATCTAGATCTGTATCTAGATTTAGATGTAAGTGTAGAGATATGTTCATCATTATTTGTGGATGTTATATAGAGTGTGCTTACCTGATCACTACTGTGCATTTGTAGTCTCCAAAGTAACTCTGTGGTATCACAGCCACCGTGAACGTGTACAGAGCAAGACCAAGTCAACTGCCTTATGTGTTCCCAGCTGAAGTCATGGTGGCACCGCATTTTTGTTTCTGCTCTCCTTTTGTAAACAAGTATCTCTTGCCATTCCATTTAGTGTTACGTTTTACATATTTGTGTGTTTTTCACTAGTGATCCTGTGTATTAAAATGAACCTCATGCATAACGCAGTTGCTCTGTTTAGTGATGTCAAGTACTAAAAAGCTACCATTTGCTTTAAGGAGAAAATATATGCGTTAGATAAGCTTCTTTCAGACATGAATTTGTAGCATCTTTTGATGTTAGATTTTTGTTAAGTAATTAACAATAAACATTAAATAGAATGCTTTGAATAGGAACACCCAAGAAACAAATTTATCCATTGATTAGATGACAAAATGTGGGGCTAGAGGCTCACAAGAAACTAACCCTTCATTTTTCCTAAAGCCATAGCTTTGTAGTCACTAATTCAGAGTTTGTATTGACTGTCTCGCATATAATTTCTAGGGTTGGAATGAATGAGAGTCATTTGAGAAGCACACACAGAGGCAACACATGCAAAAGAATGAAAGTAAAAATAACCTCAAAGTTAATGAAAGATGCAAATACAAAAGTTAAACCTGTAAAATTCTTTCTTGTTTTATTTTTTAAACCTATAAAATTCTTAGGGGAAAACTTCAAGACATTAGGTTTGACAATAACTCCATAGTTATTGTGCCATAAAAGAATCAACAAAAGAAAAAAATAGTAGGACTACATGATCACACCATAAGAAGGCAACCTACAAAAATGGGAATAAGAAGGTAAATCATGTGTAAGGAGGAAATCAAGGTAAGAGCTTAGTGTTCATAATATACAAGGAACTTCCATAGCTCAACAGAAAAAAACCTAAGCAAAAACCTGACCAAAAAATGGCAAAGTTCCTGAGTAGATATTTCTCTGAAGAAAATATACCAACAGCCATTAAGCTTATAAAAAGTTGCTCAACATCACTAAACATGAGGGGAATGCTAGTCAAAACCACAATGAGACACAACCATCAGGACAGCTACTATTAAACACCACCAGCAGCAATGACAAAATGAGTGTTTGGCACAGGTGAGGAGAGAGTTTCAGCAGCTGTGCCCTATTGACAGTAGGCACTGAGTGAAAGCATGCTAACTTGTCAAAGATGAAATATAGAGTTATCAAAGGGCATGGTAGTGCATGCCCATAGTCACCCAAATTCAACTATTTGGTATGTATTCAGAATATCTGAAAATGAGTTCTCAAATCTATTTATATGTACCTGTTCATAGTAGAGTTATTCTCCACAGGTAGGAGGGAGAAGCAACCAAAGTGCTCATTTATAAAAGATGGGTAAACATGGTATATGCATAATTGAAGAAATTCTGATACATGTTGCAAATAAGATGAACCTTGAGGCCATTATTCTGAGTGAAGTCAATCCATAGAAGTAGGGAAAACTCTGTAGGAGTCCAGTTCTATGAGGTACATAGAATATGCAAATTCAGAGAGATAGTAAAGTGGTGGCTGTTCAGGAAAAAGGGGAGCAGAATTGTACCGAAGTGCCTGGGGTGCAGAGCTTCATCTGAATAGATGCAGAAGTTCTAGAAATGGGTGGTAGTGAGCCCAACGTGAATGTCTCAGTTACCATGAAACTCTGTATTTAAAAATGATTAAGATAGAAAAATTGCCAGGGCTTAGCAGCAACTGAAACTGGGGATGATGGTACTCACCTGTAATTCCAACGCTTGGGAGGCTGAAAACAGGAGGATCACTATGAATCCAATCTGTACAGTGAGACCCTGTAGACCTTGTACTAAATACATAAAAAAATTACATGTTACATGTCTTTTGCCACATTTAAAAAGAGAAAGCACATAGCTCAAGTTGAAATTTAGTATAATAATTTTTCTCCCATCATTTTAACCAATAAAGTTGTTCAGCTAGGTTTACGGCATGTAAATGTTAAGAATTTAGAAAGAAAATAGAAAAACCTTCTAAAATTTAAAGATTTAGGTAAGCATTTTTCAGAAGCCAATAGCATTTTTTTTTTTTTTTTTTTTTTTTTTTTTTTTTTTTTTTTTTTTTTTTTGTCTTTTTGAGACAGGGTCTCGCTATGCAGTACAGGCTGGCCTTGAGCATACTGTTGTAGCCCAGGCTGGTCTTGAACTTACACTGATCCTCCTGCCTCAACCTCCCAAGTGCTGGGATTACAGGCGTGCGCTACCACGCCTGGCTCCAATAGCATTATTTTGAAGAAAAAAAAACTGAGAAGAATTGACACTAGATTATCTTATTCATAACATGCTGGGTACTGAAAATAGTTTCGAAATTTTCTCAAAGCTTACACAGCTGAGAAAAATTTCCTGCTGCAGACAGCCACTCAAAGAGAATTTTACAAAGGCAATACACTACCTTCTTCAAACATACACATAAAATATTCATACCCACATTAAGAGCAGCTCTGAAGTTCTTGAAACTATAGAGAGAAAACATGAACGTCCTGATGCTTTGTTTGCACAATTTCTGCTGTGCAGCCTTAATTTCCATTTGAACTGACAAAGCCCCTCTCTCTCCTAAAACAGATTTGTATGTTCATCCATGTATCTTGCAGATTTCCATGCTTATTGGGCATGCAGAACAGCCCAATCATGGGGTATGACAGCTATGCAGGGCCAATATTTGCAAACTTCTCTGTGGTCCAGTTGCTACTTTTCTTTGCAACCAGGAAACCCTGTAATGGGTGAGTGGGTGGCCCCTGTGCATGAAGCTAGCAGTGGTGTAGTGTGTGGAACACTTTCTGTGATGAATTTTTGGTGAATGACCTCTGGGAAGATTTTCTTCCTCAGGATACAAAGTAAGCTTTAGTACTTCATGGAGTAATCTGTGATGTGGAAGAGGAAAGAAAATTGGAGCCTCTAAAACTGTCTATATCAATGTACCACTTTATAGCATCCACGTATCACAGCCTGGAGGAGATTTTAGGCAAGCATGCCCTGGTGGGAAGAAAAGGGGCTTCGGTGAGGAGGTAGCTCAAGGAAGGTCTGAACTGAGCTCCTTTGTTTAAGGGATTTGTGCCTTGGGTTAGTTAATTGATCTTGCTCACCTGCAGCTCCTTGATCTTAAATTTGAAAATAGGACTCCACTCAGGCTGGAGACAGTATATGAAATGGCAAAATTCCAAGTCTATAGTATGTGTTCAATAAATAATAGCCAACATTGCTGTTTTGCTTTTGTTATCACTGTGTTTAGGAAGGATGTATGGGGAAAACTCTAAAAGAGCTCATCGGTGCTTAACAGTGCCATGAAGAAAAAGTTGGCTCTGTGCTTCCTATGGCAGTTTGGAAGCTCACAGATTGGAGCTGTCAGCTGAGTGAATTTTTAATTACAGCCCTTATAGTTTTGGAGACAGGCTAAAAACAAGCCAGGAGATTCCAGTGACCAACTCTGATGCTGGTTTCATCTGAGATCACATGAAACCTCCTGGATGACAATCCCAAAATCAGTTATACTATTATTATTATTATTACTGTACCCAACTTTTGTGTACTGTGTAACTGAGACAAATTTACTGAGCAAAATGCACCCTGTTATTTGAGGCAAAACTAGGATTGAAAGACTCAACTTTGTGCTGCTAGAATTGCATGGAGATATAAGCTCACTGCTTTACATGAAATCTTCTAGAAAGATTTAAAATTTATCAATCCTCTTAGCTTTGCCGCTTTTAAGACCACAAAAAAATGGCCTGTCTCAGGGAAACCTTGCATATTGCAACTCAGTTTTTAGACATGGCAGGAGCTCATTCACAGTGGAATTTATTTCACATTACATTTGGGGCATGCACGAGATTTAAAAGCAATGCTTTTTCTCTAAAGTACTCACTACAAAAGATATATCACACATACTCAGGCTATTTAAAACTCGGCAAGGGAAATATCAACAGATTTTTCTCCAAGTGTTCTCTCTGATCAACTGGGGAAATAAAATCCTTTTTTATGAAAAGCAAGGAATTGAAACAATTCTGCTGCTTTAAAGCTTAGGGATACCTGTCCTCTTCTTGGCCTCTTTAAATATAACAGTCATGTGGATGTGTATATGAACATTATTTTTGCCCTTATGAATTGCTTTCTGTTTTGCATACATTCAGTGATTTTAAGAGCATTTGTGAAGGAACAAATTATTATTAATAATTTTTGGCTTTAATTTCTTGTCTATCCATCAAGAATCCCTGAACTTTATGCAACAGAAATCAAACTAATACTGTTTTTCTTGAAAAGGAAACTATGTGCTCTCTAACTGTAACAGTGAGGGGTGATAACCTCTCTGTCTCTCTGTATTTGTCTCTCTCTGTCTGTCTGTCTGTCTGTCTCTCTCTTTCTCTCTC
The DNA here is from genome assembly GCA_004027915.1 of Capromys pilorides. Taxonomy (NCBI): domain Eukaryota; kingdom Metazoa; phylum Chordata; class Mammalia; order Rodentia; family Capromyidae; genus Capromys; species Capromys pilorides. Next base: position 10,806 of record PVKN010015080.1, read on the forward strand.
TCTTTTTCCCTTCTCCCCTTTCTCTCTTTCTGTCTCTTCCCCCCTATATCATTCTGTCTGTCAATCTCTTCATCTATCCATCTGTCTAAGAAACTAAGAGGTAAAATTTTACAGGTCAGGATGACAATCTGGAAACACAGGGAAAAGTTGATGTTGCAGCTTGAATGCAAAAATATTCTATAGGAAGAATTTTTCTTTCTTATGGTATCCCAGTCCTTTTCTCTTAAATTCTTCAGTTGATCAGATGATGGTCCAAATTATGGAGAATAATCTTTGCAAAGTTCATTGAATTAAATGTTATTCACATTTAAAAACATACGCATGTAACAAAATCTAGACTGGTGCTTCACCAAAAACCGCATACCATGCCTTAGCCAAGGTGACACATAGAATTAACCATCACTTACACTTTTGGAAAGATTACCCTTCCTAATCTCGTAGGTGGTGACCTGTAGCTGGATGTTTGCATTGTCTTCATAGTTTAGTTATCCCAGAGAAGGGAACTGTATCTCTTCTGGAGGTCTGACTCCAGTCCTGGTTTGACTTGGCCCCCACGGCTAAATGAAAATGAGAGGCTAAGGCTTGCTGCCTGGGCTGGCTGTTGCCACTTTTCCATCGCTGCTAAGCAGAGAAGTGATAAATGGGGACCATTATGACTAAGAAGAACATTTTCTTCATTAAAAAGGGCCTCTTCTATGGGCCAGGGGTATAGCTCAGCAGTGCTTCCTGGCAGAGCTGAAGTTGTGAGTTTGAGTGTTGGTACCAAAAAGGGGGGAATGCTATTCTGACAGAATTGAAATAGGAGATCAGGCTGGGAAAATGAAAAATGACCCTCTGTCATCTGTGTAGTGCAAACTGGGACGTGAGTCAAACACATTGATTGGTTCTGTATAGTTGATGAGCAACTGCCCGGGGGGTGGGGCTGGCACAGCATGTGGTGACAGGGATTGAACTGTGATCCCTGTGATTACCTAAGCTTTTCTAAGCAGGCACTTTAGACTGCTGAGCCATCTTACCAGCCCAGTTCTTTTATTTTTGATCACTGAAAAAAACCAAAGGAAGAATATTTCTTTCTTTTTTGTGGTACCAGGGATTGAACTCAGGAACTTACACTTGCCAGGCAGGTGCTTAGGCCACTGAGCTGTCTCCCTGGCCCAAGAATATTACTTTTTATTTCTTTTTTTTTTTTTGGGGGTGGGGAGCAGAACATATTTATTGAGAGAAAGAAAGCTCCTGTCTAACAGACAGGAGGGGGGTCCCGAGTGGGTGTCCCCCCAAAACTATTTCTTGACATGAGAAAATGATATGAAATTGAAATTTCAATGCTTAAGAATGAAATTTTATTAGAATATGGCCTGTTCCCTCTTGATGTGTTCTTTATTCTACAAGGACTTCAACAGAGACAGAGGTAGTAGTGTTACCTGAATGCCCTATCTCTACTCCTTCACAGAAAAAAAAAATTTTGCTAGGTCCTGAGTTATATATAGCCATGCATCTGTAGCTGGAATTTAAAATATTAACTCAGTTTAATTCATTTGAAAAGGATTTGCTTCTGTTCACCTAGGTTTGCTTATGTAGAAACCATTTGCTCACAGAAACTATAAAAGATGTCAATAATGAATAAGATTATAGAATAAATGTTAAATTCTCCCTCCCTTTCTCTTTCCAAGAATTTCTTTCTAGATCTAAGACTTTTCACTGTTCTAAAAAATAATTATGTTTGCCATTATGGCCTTCATTCATTATCATGCTTTTGTTCCTGGTTGAGCAATCGTAAGTATCTACTGTGTACTATATTACAGAAGATTTGCTTCATTTCTTCATTTCAGTGTCTTGTGGAATGTTTTAGAACCTTAAGGTTACTTGTTATCGATACAATAACAATAGATAGTCTTATCTCCTCAAACTGTACAGGGAAGAGCTTTGGGCTTCTATATGTCCTCTGGTTCTTCTTTAGCTTTTGCTGTATTTTAACTTTTCAAGATTAATAACATTTGCACTGCATCCTGAAAATTTAATCTCATATTCTTTATACTTACGCTGAACTAAATTTTCACCTTGTTCTATGGCTGGTGAGTCCATTTTATTCAAAACCCTGTTTTCACAATTATCTTGATAATTTTTCTCCATACTTTACTTAAATTTAACTTCATTTAGACAAATGATACTTCTTTTGGACTGATATTTCAAGTTCTATTCATTTTCCTCATGTTTTATTTTTTCTGGAGCTTTCTTTTTTCTTCTGTGCACCTTCCTGACAATGTTTTTAAGTTTAATTCCATGAAATTTTTCATATCATTTACCTGTTTCGCCACAAAAACTAATTGGAGTCCTCACATCTCTCTGTCAGAATTGATTTGCTCTTCTTCTTGGATCTCTTTGAGCCTCCCCATTGTGTTATCCTAAATTTCTCTTCAGTTTCCTCTGTTAGGTTTGCTAACTCCAGTGAGTTCCTGTGGAAGCATTTGGTTCTTTTCATTGTGTTGCTACTGTTCCCTAAAAGCCTACTGGCTGGCTTTTCATTATCCCTTCACATTTGTAAGGCCTGGGTCTAGTAGCTTTGTGTCCCCTACTTTACAGGGCTCTTCCCCAAGGACTCAGGGAGCAGCATATCTGTACCTGTGTGGGGGACCTGGGGCCGGCCTACTTTCTGCAGAGCAGATGTAAGGCTTTACAGTTTGCTGATCTGGAAATGCTGACTTCCCTGAAAAACTGCTTGCTTGGTTGGTAGCTCTAACCACTAGCATGAAGGGAGTTGGCCCAGGTGGATAGGTTACTTTGTACAGCTAACCCCTGAGTTAATTAGCAGGATTTTCTTGAAGCTACACCTTGCACACTTTCCTATTCTCCACACCTGCTTAAGGAGTAGGGCTGTCTACATTTCCCATGGAACATTCAAAGGCAATGTTTGTTATTTTCCCAATGTCCTATTGTGCCACTCCTTTTTAAATGAATGTTCTACCTCTATCTCCTTTTTCTTATCTCTCAGTAGTTCCTATTAAAACTTCTGAATTTATCTCCTTAAAGAGCCACCATGGCTTTGCCTAAATTTCAATTTGTGTTTCTTCTATACTTTGTTTATGCCCTAGTTACTCCATTCTATGATAATTAATTCTCTGATTACATTGAAAATTCTCAGCCAGTTCAGGTAAGGACAAGCTATCTTCAATACCTCATAAAGTCTTGAGCTTTTCCTATGTCTTAATTACTTTTACTCATTGCTGGGACTAATACCCGACACTCAAAATGAAGGAAGGAAAGGTTTATTTAGCTGACAGTTGCTGGAGGTTTCAGTCCATATTCGCCTGGCCCAAGGCTGAGTGGAACAGGGCAGAGAGCATCCATTTCATGGTAGCAGAACAGCAACCATCGCAACAGCGGCAACCAACCAACCAGGGTGCATAGAGCAACAGCCAACGTCTGTCTCTCTGTCTCTCTTTATATTACATGCAGGCTCTCTGCCTTAGCCTCTCCACCATAGACCACACCAATAATCCCAGCCATACTCAGACCGATAACCCCATCAGTACTAAAACACATAATCCCAGGGAATCAAGAGTCAAGTAATCCCAGAAGTACTCGGATCCATAGTCCCATAAGTACTAAAACACATAATCCCAGTCGATCATGACTCAAGTCTCAAACTCTAGAAGTCCCCACCCCATGATTGCCTGAGGCTTTGCGGGGACAACTAGATATAAACCATAACAACCTATCTTCATTTTGGAGAATGCATGGCTGGAAGAAACACATAGTGGGAATTTTCTACCACCAGGTTACTAGAAGAAACTAGGTTTATCAGCTAAATTAGATATACAGTTGTGTTATACAAGTCCACTTGGTCCATGGTCAAGAAAGTCTGGCAGAAAAGCTGGGCTAGTGAGATTCTGATTCTACAATTGCCTATTGTGCTTTTGATGGCTAGGGGACTCCTTCATAGAAGGATCTATGCCTTGTAAAATCTTTAAAATAGCTACTCAGCATGATTCTTCCTCTTGGGAGTAATTTTAAAACATAATAATAAATTAATAAAGCAAATATGGGAAACAAATAAATAAAACTTGAAAACGGAGGCTCTAGGTGGAGAGCATTCTGGAGAAACTAACACTAAATTACTTTTAATTTCTGAGCTTTGGGAAGCATTGGCCTACCCAAGCCTTCAAACTGGCTGCCTGGGTTTCACTCCTACATCTAGCGCTAGGGCTCTCGCGAGGTCTGCTCAGCCTCAGCATCCTATGCTGGTGTGTGGCAACAGCTCTGTTTCTACCTCTGTTCCTAAGCATGTCTAATGTCAGCACAACAACCTGCTGCCTGTCTTCCTCACTCTCCAAACTCACTCTTCTACAGTGCGATTTCTACATTGCTACCAAACTGTAATACCCAAAGCAGAGAACCCAAGTATGTGACTCATTTTATGTCATTTTCTACTTAGAACAAAGTCCAAATATTTGTAAGATGCTCCTAGATTCTTCTAATCTGATTCCTGTAGTCCTCTAACCTTTCCTTCTGTATTCGTTTCCTATGGTTGTTATAGCAAGTTACCATAAACTATGGCTCTAAACAAAACTATTAGTATATTTCACAGAACATAATATTTATGTTCATCTGGGATATGGTCCATGAAGTTATCACTTCTTAGTCATTTTCCATCCACTCTCTTTTCATCCCTTCCCTGGATTTGTTACTCTACCCCCCAAAAAGTTCCTCCCTGTTTCTTACCATTTCCCATTCATTTATTTATATTCTTGGTTACCCATACAAGAGAAGCCAGGCCATGTTTGACTTTCTTCATCTGATGATTTTTACTTAAAAAATTTTTCTTAAGATCCATCTATTTTCCTTCAGATGACATGATTTTATTCTTCTTTATGGGTGAATAATATCCCATGATGCATTTATACTAAATTTGCTTTCTCTAGCCACCCAGTGATGGGCATCTAGTTCATGTCCAGTGTTTGGCTACTGTGAAATGTACATGTATTCTTACTATAGAATAATAATAATAATATTCTCTTTCAGGATTATACACCAGAGACATACAGCTATATCAAATGGGATTATTATTTTTAGTTTTTGAGGAGTCTCTGTAGTGCTAGTGCTAGTTTATATTTCCACCAAAAAAGTAAAAAGCTGCCCTCTACTCCACATCGTTAGCAGTATTTATCGTACAAGTTTTTTATCTTGAATTTAGGTACTTTGGGTTTCTGAAATCAATTTAATGGACTCAAGTCAAGGTGACACCAGGGCTGTGTTCCATTCTGGAAGCCCAGAAGGAAACATTTGCTTGGTGTTTTCTCATCTTCTGGAGGCCAGATCTATTCCCTGGCTTATAGCCATCTCCTGTCCCTTGAAAGCCAGCAGTGTGCATTAGGTTGTCCCCACATTACACCGCTGTGACCTCATCCTCATGCCCACTCTACTGTATGAGCTGTTTTACGCCCACTCAAATCATGTCCCTATGTGAAGTCACTGAGCTCCCTGCTGTCAAAAAACTTTACCTCGCTCAGGGTTTTGGATATTAGCATAGCGGCATGGTGGGAAGCCGTCCTTTCGCGCAGCACAGTGACTTCACACGTACTCCATGTGGTCTCAGGAAAGCCTAAAATACCACAGGAGTGAGGCCACAAAATTCCTTTTTTTTCTTTGGAAGAAAACATGAAGAATGAAACTGCAGTCGCCTAGGTCACAGGGACGTAGCCTTGCCGTGCAGACAATCCCTGCGCAAGCCTTTTCATGCTTGTCAAGACTTCTAACAGCATCAGCAAGCGATGACCAGTCACCAGCTTCGCTATTTCTGTCAACCAACGCAGTTGTATGAACAGTCACCGTAACCTTCCTCCCCTGCTTTTCTAAATCTATGAAACGCAAAATCCCATAGATACCATTTCAGAAGCATTTATTTTGGGCAACAAAGACTCTGTTTTCTCCCCAGGTAGCCATTTGCACTTTGGCTTGTATAAGCTCTTGGTTCTTATATTCACGGTGTCAAACCAAACAGAAAAAGCCTTCTTTCCTCTCAAAGCATCACTCATATTTATGCTTCCCTTTTGCTCGTGTTTTCCTCTATGTCTGAATTACACTTTTCTGCCTTGCTATGTATATTCTTAAAGTCTCAAATCCACTGTTGTTTTCCCTAAAGTGTTTTTCAAGTGCCCCTGGCAGGAGCAACAGTCCTTCTGCTGCCTTCCCACGCCCACCTCCAGCTGATTACACAGTGTGCCGGGCTGACTTTCCCATCATTCTTGAATTCCCTGATGTTGGCCTCATGCGCTGTTTGCATCTTTTCTAATGTGCAACTAGAATTGAGCACAGAGAAAACCATAAAAATGTGTGTTAACCGGAGTGACATTTTAGATAAACAAAGTATTGAGAAGGAATTATGATCTTCATTTAAATAATTAAGCTTATTAGATGGTGAATTTTATATATTTTCAAGAGTCATAGGTTATCAAGCAGTTACAGAAATTAAGGTCACTTGGGGAGAACAAGGGAAAGAAGAGAATCTTTAGGCCCATTTCCGTTGCCCATTGTGTCTTACATACTCCTCCTTTCCAGAGAATGGAACATAAGATCCCATGCTCACGTGCCCAGGCTGTCTGTCACATGTCCTCGAGTTTGCATTATAACAAAATACTCACAAAGCTACCTCTCTTATTGGGAGAAAATTCTCAACCACAGAACAATGTAATTGTTTTCTAGCAGCAAACTTTCAGGTTATAGATTTCTGAGATATTTTTTAAACTACTGTATTGTAAATTGGTGTATATCTTTAAAAATCAGGTTATAATAAGCAGGGCTTCATGATAACATTTTAAGCACAGTATGCTAATTTTGAAAAATCTAAGTAGAGTTTCCTAGAGAATATTTTTCTACTTCTCAAAAATGTAAGACGTTCGGGCCAGAAAGATAGCTCAGGGACACAAGTGCCTGCCTGGCAAGTGCAAGGTCCTGAGTTTGATCCCTGGTTCCATAAAAAAAAGTAAGACATTCAACAATGATTATGACTGTTGTACTTTTGTCTATCAATTCATTGAAAAGTCTGTTGTGGTTTAAATATGAAGGATTCCCTGAGAACTGCTTGCAGAAGTCCGGGATTCCCAGTGCATCCGTGTTCAGCAGTTGGATTTAGAGAAGTGAACAGACTGTGAGGGCACCAACCCCAGTGACTGACAGATCCACTTAGGGGTTCATAGCTGAATGGGCTTGTTGGGAGGTGGGGACACACTTGTCGGAAGTAGGTCAGTTGGGGGCCTTTCAAGGGTGTGTCCTTGAGAGGACAACACTTTCTTCCTCTATCTTCCTCTCTGACTCCCTTTCTTTTGCTCCCTGCTGACGTAAAGTGGGCAGCTTTCCTCTGCCGTGCTGCTGCACCATGGTGGCTCTCCCTGGGACCAGTTGACACATGGACGAAGCTCTGAAACAGTGGCCCAAATATACCTTTTCTCCTTTAGGTGTGCATGTAGCCACTTTGTCTTATCACTGGAAAAGTGTCTAATAAGATGTTGATCCCAGAACACTTGAAGACCTCACCTTAGCCTAAGAACAAGTTCAAGCTCAAGTCTTCCTAACTTTAAAGTATTTGAGGTAAATATTGTCCTATGCTATAATATCACCTATAAAAATGTTCTGCATTTGTTGTCAACATTAGCATTTATGAACGTTCACATGAAAAATTTCCTGTATAGCAAAGTCTTAAACTGTGGCATTTGGAGGCACATACCTCTGGGAAAAATGCTTAGCCTTTCTGAATTTTAGTTTATTAGAAATAAAAATCTAAGCTATCCTACTTACATACATAGGTAAATCTCTTTCCCCTATTCCTTCTTCTATGCTGCATTTCTACTGGTCTATGGAAAGAAACAGTTAATGCTTTAATTTGTTTCATCTTCTTTTCTGAGTTGTTTCTCCCTTTTGTCTTCTTA
>PVKN010015081.1:0-18720 GCA_004027915.1 Capromys pilorides
ACCAGATTGCAAAATGACCATAGCAACATTCAGAAAGGAGACTATCCAATATATGAGTATAATCATATATTTAAATTTGATAAACAAATTCAGCAAAGTTGAAAATAGAAAATTTACATATGAAGCTATTCATTTTTTATACAGACCAAAAATGAAGTAGTTGAGAAATAAATAAATAAATCAGGAAAACAATTCCATTCATAATAAGTTTTGTTTTGTTTTGTTTTGTTTCTCAATACTGGGCACTAAACCCAAGGTCTTTGCTCTGAGATACGTCCCCAATCTTATTTATTTATTTATTTATTTATTTATTTATTTATTTATTTATTTTTATTTTGAGGCAATGTCTCACTAACTCACTGGCAGGGCTAATGTTGCTAGGTTTCAGGGTGCTAGAGTTTATTTCTGGACATGCTTTCTAGCTTTCTTCTCTTCTGATCAGAGAATCAGTGCAAACAAACATGAAAGGCAGTGAGATTCTATATTGATTATAGTTGGAAAACAAAACTACACACTGAAGAGTTGGTTTTTGAGCCAACTGAATGTCAGAAAAGTGGGACACTTTTTCAAAACTGCATGGATCATGGAAAAATTTAACAGTGACCCCCCCCTCAAGCTTGATAGTGGTGAGTTTTTATAATTCCCATTCCTTAAGCTAAGATTCAGAAGCACCAAAATGATATCCAGGATTTAGGGTTATTATATCAACAGGTATTGATTGGAATCACTCCCAAAATATCAGGCTCTGATCCCTGGTGATTTAGGATTTATGTGGGATAAGCAAGCAGGAAGTACAGAGGCAGAATGGCTTGTCATTTGGGGGTTGGTTCTTACAGTATGCATCACAGTGAGCAGACATTCTGAGAAACAAAAGTAACAGGAATCGCAACTGGAACTATTACCTGGGCAAATAACAAACTAAGAGCTAACAAGCTGAAGTTTGCTGGTAGGGAGCAGGGACGAAAGAACTATTAAATTTCTGCTACTGTGTCAGGTCTAGGCTGTCCTACCAGAAACCTGCTCAAATTCTCACAAGAAGAATAGCAGTTAGCACTCTGTGGTTCATTGTGCAGGGCTTTGGAAACAGCTCTGGGCATATATCCTGGAACTCTGTGACCAACAGGTTATTTCCACTTACACAGCCATCTTGCCAAACCCTAATCTTTTGCCTCACTAAGACTTGCAATCTTCCTACCTCAATCTCCCAGAGTGCTGGGTTTAAGAGAATGCAACACCATACCTTAAAAACAAAACAAAAAAATCAAAAATCCAAAAATGAACCAACAAATGAAGCAAAAACCTCTACAGTGAAAATTACAAATCACAGAAAGAGAAGGAGAGAGAGAGAGAGAGAGAAAGTGAACAATAAAAGGCAGAAAGACTAGTCATGTTCATGGATTGATCAAGTTAATATTATTAAAAAGACCATATTGTGAAAAGCAATCTACACATTCTCACAATAGCAAAATATCAATGATACCCCTCATGCAACTAGAAAATAACAATCCTTAGAATAACTAAAGCAATTCTTAAGAAATAATTATAGTGGAAGTATCACAATTCACAATTCAAAGTACACTACCTAAACATCATGATACTGACATAAAAATAAACACAAAGATCACGAGAATAAAATTGAAATAAAAAAATAGTAATCCATTCTGTCTCTGTTACTTTTCTCTTGTTGCTGGGACAAAATTCTCAACACTGAAAATTAATCAAGGAAAGGTTTATTTAGCTCACAGTTTGTGGAGGTTTCAGCTGACTCCAAGGCAGAGAGGCACAAGGCCATTCATGGCTATGGAAAACTGAAGTTCCAAGGGAGAGGCAGGGCAGCAGAGGCAATCCTCTCTCCTCTCCTTACATTGTAATGTGTATTATCCATCTCAGAGCTAGATAAGACTCACACTCATAAACTGAGGATTGGATCATGAATTAAGCACAAGCTCTAGAAACCACCCCATGACTGCATGAGGCTTTGGGGAAACACCTAGATATAAAACATAACATACACAAATACTGCTGCTATTGGATGGTGGACCTGAGAATTCCTTCCAGGTTCTTAGTGCTCCCAACAAAGAATTGGGAAAGACACACAGAAAACTTAGTGGGCATGTACATTTATTTTACATGTAAAAGAAGTATAATTTACAGAGTAAGCACAAGTTGGTAAATAGACTCACTGTGGCCATTAGGATAAGGGAAAATGTATCTTTTTGAGAAAGGAAGATAGAATGTGGCTAAAACTGGCTGGGAAAGAAGACCTACCAAGACCCTCAAGTACATGCACAGGACCTGTCCCAGAGCTGTGCACACAGACTTCTCAAGAGAACTCAAGCAGTCTTCTGGTAGGGTTGGTAGGCCTGACATCAGCCTGAAGAGTTGATGATGCAAAAAGACAATCCACATGGAGTTATTGCCACTGCATTCTCTCTTGCATGAGGGTCCACCCTCATCCTCTGTGATATACTTATCTTCCTACTTTTATTTGGCTGAAGTTCACTTTGTAGAGCCTGTTTCTTTTCCACTTTTAACAACACTTTGCTACTTTCTGTGCTCATCTTAACCAATTCTTTGCTCATGATGGAAAGAGTCAAGAATCTACCTCCAGAAGGAAACACTAGCAGCCCAAAATCTGATAGCATGTTTGACGTAGCTAACCAGGAGCAGCAGGTAAGGGCCTTTTGCCAAATTATTGTTTTTTCATTTGTTTGTTTGTTTCTCTCTAAAATGTCATGCAGGTTTTTCTTTGGTGTGTTTTTTCCCCACTTATAAGAGACTTACAGGTGCACTTTCAATTTATCTCCCCTTGCATCTCAGTCTTATTTTTGATCACTCATTGCACATGCAAGTCACTGAACAACAGCCAGAGAACCTGCTCTTAACCAGCTGAAGGAAAGGTAATTCAGACACCATGTGGGCAACCTGAAGTGAGTACTTTTTGAACTTACTTTTCTCCATCATACTTTCCTCATCTTTTTCACACTTTCAGGAAAAGATAGTATTAGCAATCTGGTAACCTGCCTAATTAACTGCCTGCTCCACTTCACTTTGTTTGAGCTCAGAGTCCCATCCATGCACTTCTTCTAGATGGCCATTATCTCCCAGGGTCTCTATTTTGTCTCATCACATGACTGACCACCATCTTGTCTTGTCATGTGACTGGCAACTTGGTTTGCATTCCCACATGTTTGTTGCTCTTGCTTGTTTGTTTTTCTAGCAAAATGCAGGCAATTTAGAAAGCTATTCTTTTAAACCATGAGCAAAGCAAAAGAACAAGTAAAGCTTAATTCAAGTGACTGAGTCATTCTCAGGATTTTTAAAGACTTTTCCTGGAAAAACAAAAATGACGTTGCCATCTCAATTGCTTTAAAGAAAGTACCAAAGATTTTCCCTATTGGGTTAAATGCAAGAGATACTGCTTTCAAGTGGCTCCACTCTGCCTAAGCAGAGCTGTTATTTGTCTCAACCATGGCTAAGGGAGCTGGAGGAGCTCCACCCTGACCTGGTCAAGAAGGGCTAGGTAAAGCCATCAAATACCTCAACACCCCACTCCCAGGGTGTAATAGCCCCCTTGTAGGGACAAAAAGTCTTTAGGAGGGCTTGTTCTATGTTTCTCTGAAAGATGCCATCTTAGCTGTGGACAGAGACATCTCTCTAGGAAATACTTAAATGTAACAAGAGACATTTTATGGGCATGGAGCACTGTTAAGTACCAAAAGCCATCCTCCCCCCACTCCCAAATGAACAATAGCCAGTCTCAGGAAACAGACTCTGAAGATTCCAATGTCTTTGCAACAAAGTTATATCCTTGATCATCAGAAAAGATTTGATCTTGCCAACTTATAAAGGAATAGCTTACCTGTTATTGCACTATAGTTTGGGTTCAATATGATCTAGCAAATGGTAAGAGATGGGAATGAGATGGCAGCTTAAATTATGAGACTATTTTTTCAGGTAAGATACATCTACTTAAAACCTAAAAGTTGGAGTCAAATCCATGATGTTTAGGCTTTTGTAACCCTTTGTCTTAGGAAAATCCCAGAAGCTATGTTATATAGTATGCCCTCCAAAAAAGAGAAAAATGTCTTTTATGATCCTGTCCTGGGTCCCTACCTGTCTCATAGGGTAAATGTGTCAATACCATTTGTTTTATGAAGAAACTTCTGTTAGGATCCCAGATAATTATGATAGATTTACTGGAAATGGTCTTTTCTGAGTTTAAACATTGGATTCTAGAGAAGAGTCAAGAGAGAAAAGCTAGAAGCATAGCTTTGAACTTACCTAAATCATCCAAGAGAAATCCAGGGATGACCCGAGCACAAGAAGTCTGCAGACCAGGCCTTCAACACACCAAGCCACTGCCTGAGGCCTGCTCTGAATGTGAGGCAATGCACATGCCTGATTTATGGACAGTTGGAACTGTACCTGCTCCCAGAGAGGGCCTAGGCCCATCAAAACTCTTGTTTTCCACTCTGAAGTCCAAAGGAGTCTGTGATACCCCATGAATGGATTTCGTCACTTCCTGTGAGGCATGTTGGTAACTGGATGTCTTGGGTTAGCAAAATGAATTACTTCATTCTGCTTTGATTTATTTCTCTGAAAGACCAACTTCAAGTTCTGTAGCCACAGTTATTATTTAGGGGACCTTTAGTTGGAGATCTTTTAATCCTGCTGTCACGTGGCACTTTAAAAGTCGAATGTTTAACTGTGAGTTTCTAATTCTCCCACAAAAGGCCTAATCCTTCGTTAGGAAAAAAAAAATTGTGGCAATTGTCAGAGTCTCACAAAGGCCCAGTGTATCCTACTTGGTAGGGCTATGTGAGCTCTTCCTGAAATAATCAGCCAACAGATGGATCCTTCTGTATGGTGTAATAAAACACCTGATTTTAGAAAATGTTTCTTCCTCCACATATTAAAAAGGACAAAAATCACTTTGAATGTATTGGCCCAAGACTAGGACAAAATCTCTTCCCAGTCATACACTTTTCAAAGAGTTGAATGGAGCGGCCACTGGATGGTCTCCCTGATGGAGGGAAGGGAGCTAAGTTGTGTTAACAGAAAGCTGCAATTAACTTTAGGACAGAAAGTAGAAGTCCCAACTTTCACTCAGTTCAGAGAAATTTTTGAGATCAAACACTACTTGTGGTTAACAGCAAATAGTTTGCCGAATATCAAACCATGCCCTAATATACCGCTGAGGTTATTATAAAATCCTGTGCTACTTTTAATTTTATTTCTTTGATGTCTATAGGCGCCAAAGTTAGACACACTTGTGAACAAGCAGTCTCTCAGATAGGCAAGTAGACAGCACATCAGTGCCCTGCACCACCAAGATCCTGAGAAGTGTGGCTCACTGAGGGAAGAAGCTTTGTTCAAAAAGGGCATCAAAAAGCAGGTTATGCAGTGGTCAGTTTGAGATCAAGCCATTTCACCCAGAAACCTCTATTAAAAGAGCAGAGCTCATAACTTATATGCACATTGATATTAGGAAAAGGCTAAAAGTTAAAATAGTTACACAGACTCCAAATATGCCATTTTACTTCTACATGCCCTTGCAACCATTAGGAAAGAAAAGGACCTGCTAACTAAAAACGGGTCATCTATCAAGTACAGGAAGCGAATTCTGCAACTCCTAAAGGGAGTTCCCAAAGAATTTGCATTCATGCATTGTATGAGATACCAAAGACACATGTCTAAAGTCTTCTTGAGAACTCACAAGGCTGATACTAAGGCAAAAGGAGGAGTGTTACAACTCCACCAGTCTCTAGCCTAGTTCTCAGTTCCTGAAAAACTATTCTGCATCTTTATATGATGCAGTGCCAAGCTCTAAAATTCCCACATGAAAAATGGCACTAGAATTTTCACAGGACTAAAAAGAAAGCTATTTCTGAGCACCACTGAAGGCCTGAGGTTCCTCTTCAGAAAGCATGGCTTCAGTTTTTTTCTCCAAGGAAAGATAATTAGAGTCACTAATGGCCCTGATTTGCCACAGACCAAATTGCCACCTGTTTTGAGGCTCCTCTGTTTAATTAGATACATTACGTGTTAGGGTAATCTTGCTAAGTCTACGGTGGTCAGGCTCTTCATCACTTATCTAACCTCCCCCTTTGCTATACTTTTTCCTCTAATTTGAATTCCATTTCCCCAATATAATAGTAAAGTTCACTAATACTTCTCAAATTGTCTTGTAACAATTGGTCTCTTGAACCAGCCAGTGAGCCACAACATTGTAAGGTAGTCAGAGAGTGTGTAATCCCTAGTAGGTAGGGTCTAGAGCCCCTTACACATGAAAGAACCTATGGAAGATGGACATTCCACTCTATGTTCACTCCTCAAAGAATTATGGGGATGTATGACTCTCAGGCCAAACTGAGACAGGAAGCTACAGATGGGTAAAACTGTGTGGGGAAGTGTTTTAGTTACTCTTCTCTCATTGCTGGGCTAAATACCCAACACCCAAAATGAAGGAAAGAAAGGTTTATTCAGCTCACAGTTACTGGAGGTTTCAGTCCATATTCGGCTATCCAAAGGCTGAGTGGAACAGGGCAGAGAGCATCCAGTTCATGGTGACAGAGGTAACCAACCAACCAGGGCAACAGAGAGCAACAGAGAGAGTCTGTCTCTCTGTCTCTCTTATATTACATTCAGGCTCTCTACCTCAGGATATCTGCCTCAGACCCATAATGCCAGCAGTACTAAGATCCATAATCCCAGCAGTACTAAGACACATATTCCCAGTGGATCATGAGTTAGTCTCAAACTCTAGATGTCCCCACCCCATGACTGCATGAGGCTTTAGGGGGACAACTAGACACAAACAATAACAGAAAGGAAGTGTGAGAAGCTCTCTTGACACAAGAGCAGAGCAATTCACAATAACCTACGTGTGGACTTCTAGTGAGAACTCAACCATGTTTTTTGATAGTGAGGCTGAGACCTAATGTGCAGCTGAGGAGTGGATGATGCACAAAACCCAGTTATTACCACTGTGAGCTATTACCACTGTGTTCTCTTCTGTGGGTCCCCCATGCTGGAGTGTGTACTTATTTTCTTACTTTTGCTTGGCCCAAACTCACTCTGCAGAGTCTGTTTCTTTTCCTAATTTAATAAAGTTTTGCTTTATTTATTTATTGATTTTGCATTTGTCTTGGCCAACTCTTTGCTCAGGATGGAAAGCACCCAGAAACCACCTCCAGAAAGAGACTTCAGTACCCCAAAGCTCAATAACATATTGTATCCAGAATTCCTAAGTTGGCTTCTTCCTCAGGTATATAAGATGTTGGGACAGATGTCCTTTCAAAAGCCCCTTTGTTCTGGCATGAGATATAAGCTGATCTTAAATAGCATTTCAAAAGCTGAAAAACAATGTCAGTGAGGCAGAACAGAAGAAATAAACACAGGTGGAAATGGAAAATTACAATTTTAAAAATGAGAACATCAGCATCAGTCCCATTTAAGTTTTTTTTTTTTCCTCTTGGTCCTTTTTCACATGCGTATAGACTACTTTTTCACCTGTAACTTAGGTTTTCCTCTATAAATAACTTAGGTCTCTTCCTCTATCTTAGTGTGGGTGAGTTATCATCTCCCATGTAGCCAAACAAAATGGAGAATACATACTGACAATGTCCGCAGATTTCCACCACTGGAAAAAAAAAATCCCACTTCCAAGCTGTAGGGCACCTCTTGCTCTTGAGGGCCTGCACTCAGAACGTGTACTAATATTTCTTCCAAATGAATCCTCCCCGCACCTCTGGCTAGTCCTGAAAATTCTACTGCTGCAAGAGCAGTCAGTAAACCTGCAGATGCACCTTGCTTGGGGTGGGTTAGGTTCATAATCTTAGCTCAGGGAACCTCTTCAGACCAAGTGAAAGCAAGAATCTACAAAGGGGATAGCATCAAATTAAAATGCTCCACGCAGCCAAAGAAATAGGTGCATGAAGAGACAGCCTACAGAATGAGAGAAAAATTACTGTCAGCTACTTTTATAATAGATGATAAAAATCTAGAATATAGATATATCTATGTATGTAAGCAGGATGGTTTGGATAATTGTACTGCGAATTTCTACTGGTCTATGGAAAGGAGGAGTTAATACTTACTTTTTGTCGTCCTTTTTACAATTTTTTGCCCTTTTTCTGTCTTTTGAGTTTCTTATTTTTTTTTCTTTCTTCTTCTAATTATGTATATGTATATCAACTCATCTGAACAACTAATTTGAAGACAACACTATGCAATACAACAAATACTGTCAAATTCATATTATTTTGTTAAGGGAAATTCTGTGTCATTTGTAATTTTCTTTTCTGTTTTACTACTATTTTATGCTCTCTTTAAAAAAAATCAAATTCAAAAATTTAACTCCAAAACCAATAATAATCAAATAAAAAACAGGGAAATGGAACTGAAAAGACTTTTCTGAAAACATGAAATATAAATGGCCCATATTTAATATTTTTAGCCTTCAGGTAAATGCAAAGCAAAGTACACTGAGATTCCATCTCAACCTAGTTAAAATGGCTGTCATAAAGAATCTAAAAAAAGAAATGATGGCAAGATGATGAGATAAAGAAACGCTTAAATGTAAGTTAGTACAGCTGTCGCTCACAGGGTTTGTGGAGGTTCTTCAGGCCGATTAAAGAAATTTAGCTCTCCACCTTCTTGCAGAAAAAGTTTTCAGGTTTTCTGACTCCCACCATGGAAAAGAATTTTCAGCATTAGTCACCTAGAGGAGCATGAGTGTTTTCTTTTTCCTGTGTGTGTGTGTGTGTGTGTGTGTGTGTGTGTGTGTGTGTGTTTTAGGGAAGGGTCTACAGGGTGTTCAGGGTTTCACTACTAGATCAGACTCACAGTGATCCACCTGTTTACAGTCTCCCAAGAGTTGGAATTACAGGCACATGCCATCATGCCCAGGCTCAATTGCCCTCAGCATGCCCTGGGTACAGGGGTGGCAAGGTAGTTCCATGAATAGAATCCCAGGTCCCTTTACCTGCTTGCAGGGGCTTTAATCTGCTGAGTTATTTGGCTCGCCCTAGGAGTGGTTTTATTGAGCTGAAATTAAGAGGCACACACTTAAAGAAATCTACCATAGACCTTCAACAGAGGACATTATTTCCTGGAACAGGGAATACTTATGCTTCTCTAAAGAGGGCGGAGCCCAGGGAAAAGTGGCCCATCTGCCAGAAGGTTAGTAAGTCACTCATCAGCTATGGGCTTCATTTTTGCTTGTTTAAGCAGGTAATTTAAATAGTCTTTGCACTCTGTCAACCTGCCCCTTTTTTTAACATGGGGTTCTGGCTCTTTACATTTTTCATTGAGGCAATTTATGAACTTCTGCTGTTAATGAGTGTCTTAGTTACTCTTCTTTCATTGCTGGGACAAATACCTGACACCCAGAATGAAGGAAGGAAAGGTTTATCCAGCTTACAGTTACTAGAGATTTCAGTCCATATTCGGTTGGCCCAAGGCTGAGTGGAACAGGGCAGAAAGCATCCAGTTCATGGTGGCAAAACAGCAACAAAATGGTGACAGAGTCAACCAACCAATCAGGGAAGCAGAGCAACAGCTTGAGTCTCTCTCTCTCTCTCTCTCTCTCTCTCTCTCTCTCTCTCTCTCTCTTTATATCACATTCAGACTTTCTGCCTCAGCCTATCTGCCTTAGGCTACAGCCATAATTCTAGAAGTACTCAGACCCATAGTCCCATCAGTACTGAAACACATAATCCCAGTGGATCATGAGTCAAGTCTTAAATTCTAGTAGTCCCCACCCCATGATTGCATGAGGCTTTGGGTCACAGCTAGACATAAACCATAACACTGAGGAATTTAAGGTGATGAGACTAGATGGAAAGGAACCTAAATTTCACTAAGGGAATCTACTATAGGCTGTCATGTGACTGTCTCACATGTAGTTTTTGTAGCTTTTCACTGCTTCTTTTGAGAATGGATCAGTTTAATTATTTCTCAGCAACTAAGAATAAACCTGGGGTTTTGAGTGGCTGTAAGTCTTCTCTTCTTGCTTCCTCATCAGCCTTTTGATTTCTGAAGGAGACTTTAGTCATGCCTTTCAAGGTCCCTTTCAATGAATGGCAACAACCTGCTTGGGAAGATAGACTGCCTCTAGGGGTTGTAGAATCTCCTGTTTGTGTTTCATAAATGATTACTTATTAGGCAGCAAGCACTTTCTCCAGATTCCTGAATGAGAATGTAGCACTTGCAAGGCATGCTTGACAATATTAACACCAGAGTAAGGGCTATGAGCTCTGCCTTTTGAGCAGAATTCCATAAGGGAAGTTGGCCTTAATGACCTGTTGTAAACTGGAGGCTACATAACTTCCTGTGATGCCTTTCTTGGATAAAGCTTCTTTCCTCAGTGAACCACACCTCCATAAGGTCTTGGAGAAGCAGGTCACTGGGGTCCTGCCTGCTTTTAGAGGTCCAGAAAATCAGCTGTGCAAAAGAGTGGATAACATAGGAGGCTCTAGTCATCAATGCTGGATTAAAAATAGTGCAAGTTTTTATAATAATCACAGGGATATCTAAGAAATACAACCTAGTGTAGTCTCAGCAGTCAAACTCTGCTTTTGCTTTCATCAGAATTGGAAAATTTCCAACAATTTTCATGTAAATCCTTCCAAAAAAGGAAATACAAAATTTTGAAACAATTAAAAGCTCATAGCTCAGCATTCGACTTTTGACACATTATGTCAAAGCAAGGGTATAGAAACAGAATCCAGGGTGACCTGGGTTTCTTAAAGAAACCAAATGTCTATGGAGAGGGCATTTCAGGTTGTCCTCAACCTCTTTAGTCCTCTTTTATCAGAATAAGATGCAGGAATTTTGCCTGGCTAGCTCCTCTCTAAGAGTGGGGACAGCCAACCCTCCAGCACCATGAGTAAGACACATATAGCTGTTTAGATGGTTTCTTTCATTTAAAATCACAACTAATTAGATTTTTTCAAGAAATTAAATATAATTTAGGGAATGAAGTGTCACCTACGAAAGCATATAGAAATAAAGTTTTCTTTAGAAGACGTTCCTGTATAGAACTATACTTTCTCTGATTCTCCTAATTTAACATGAGAAAGTTATATATCACTATGTAGATCAGATTCATAGTGATTCTCCTGTTTTCAGTCTCCAGGCATGTGCCAGCATGCTTAGTCTCAATCGCTGTTTCACCACTAAGCAGGTGTTTTAGTCTGCTGAGCTATCTGGCTGACAGAAAGTTAAATCTTGTACCATTAATCTTATGTTTTACTTTTATTTTTTATCGTGGAACCCGGGATCAAATTCAGGATGTTGCACTTGTCAGGCAGGCACTTGTACCCCTGAGCTATCTTCCCAGCCCCCAAACGTTTCATTGTTGTACTCCAGACTATTTAAAGTCATCAAAAAACAGAGCTCTTAAATTTTAAAGTGCCCTTCACAGGCATCCGTTGATCTCAGTGCCATCAGTTCTACCTCGGGAGAAACAGTGGCGGGGATGAGGAAAAGATAGAAAGAAGAGAAAAACTGAAGTAGGTGGTGGTTCATCTGCCTAGTTGGTGAGATGACTCCAGGAGCAAACAAAACAGACCTTGGGGCCAGAGAGATAGTTCCGTGGCACAAGTACCTGCCTGGCAATTGCAAGGTCGTGAGTTTGAACCTGGTCCCACAAAAAAAAACCAAAAACCAAAAAAAAAAAAAAAAAACAGACCTTTATTTATACCATTGCAAAGTTAGTAACATGTGACACAAGGTTGCCTAGAAACTAAAAGCCGACCTTAAGGAGACAGGATGTTCATCTCCGGACTGAGGTAGCTTGTTTTGTATAAGCACGGAGGCCTAGTTCCACTACACATATTTGACCAATTTTCCAGCTTCCTCAGCTCTGAATAGCTCCTAAATTTTACCAACTCATTTGGAGTATTTTTATACTGCTTTAATGATATCGTTCTGGAAGATCTGTCATATCTTTTTGCATTTTCTGGATTGTTTAAACACTGTTTGATTTCTCCTAGCAGTTCCCACGTAAAGCAGGATTCCTTTTCTAAAAGTGAAAGTTTTCCAGAGATTTTTGAAATCTGCTCTACAAATACTTGCCTTTGTACTCTCTCTTCTCCCTCTGCCCTACTGTGTTTCATTCACATAATTGTGGTAGGGGCAATAGGGTTTGTCTCTGAAAGTCTTAGTGCTTTTCAAGATACTTAACAATTGCTTGGGGGCCGGCCAAATAACTCAGCAGATTACAGTACCTGCAAGAAAGAGAAGGGGCCAGGGGTTCAATCCCCGGGATTGTTGAGCCGGCCCCATCCCCAGGGCACAGTGAGATGGCCATTGAGACTGGGCACAGGGACGTGCAGCTGTAATCCCAGCTCTTGGAAGGCTGTAAACAGACAGATCACTACAAGTCCAGTCTAGTCAGTGAGACTCTGAACACCCTGTCCCTGTAAACCTTTCACTAAAAAATACAAAAAAATTGTAGTAGCTTGGTGTTTATGTGTGTTCTATATATATCAGTTTCACTGACTATGATAGTTGTTTCTCCGTATTTTCATGTTTTATTAAAGTTTAGAATTTCTAAGATAATTAATTAAAGCAATAAACTAAGCTGCTATCGTGATCATATTAGAAGTCTTTTTCTCAAGCATTATCTTTTTTATATTACAATTTCAATCAAAATATCAAACTTTATTGATAGTATGTTTCTAAGCTTGTACTAAACTACTGTGTATTAAAGACCAGAATAATGATATTGAAAAGCATTTAGTATCTCAGAATTTATTTTTTATATTTTAAAAACATTTATTTATTTATTTATTTATTTATTTATTTATTTATTTATTTATTTATTTATTTGGTACAGGGTCTCATGCAACTCAGAGTCACAGTAATCTTCATGTGTCAGTTGTCCCAGCTCTGGGCTCTGGATTACAGGCATGAACCACTTTGCCATTTCATTGGCCAGCTCAGTGGCATAAGAAGATGTCAGGGATTTCAGAATTTAGAATTAAACTTGACAGCAATTACATCTATTTACAAATAGGGGCATCGTTAGGTTTAAAAAATATATCAGTCTTCAAGCATAAAAACTTATTCCTCACCAGGTCAGAGTATGCTGTGAATATTTTGTAAAAAGAAATTAAGAGGTAGCTGGCAAGGTAGCTCAGAAAACTAAACACCTGTTTAGGCAAGCTCAAGGGTTGAGGTCTGATCCTGGGCACCACAGGCTGTGCCAGCCCTGCCCTGAGGCACACTGAGCTGACCACTGAGACCAGCCTGTAATCCCAGTGCTGTGGAGGCTGAAAACATCCTGTGGAGGATGACTAGGAGTCTGAGCTGCATAGTGAGACCCTGTACCAGACACATTAAAAGAAAGAGAGAGAGACAGAGACAGAGGGAGAGAGAGGAAGAGGGAGAGAGAGAGAGAGAGAGAGAGAGAGAGAGAATTATACTTGCCTGATTATAGAACATAGAATCACCATCACTTGCTAGAGAGCGAACCCCAATGAGGCTTGAACTTGCAGAAGGAACAGTGTGCTAAGGAAGCAGAATGTGGCAATGTGCACAGCCTTCCTTCACTGACAGTTTGGGCAACGGGCCCAGCTGCAGATTCACTGTCCTGCAATGTGTGCTCTTCTCTTTAGGAGCTTGACCTTGGGAAACTACCCTGGCCCCAGGAAAATAGAATGACTTAGAGTTAGGTAGGACAAAAGTTGGGCACGTGATTGAGATTTTCTGTATATAAGCTGGAAGCAAAATAAACTCATCGCTGAATCAACCATCCAGACCTCCAGACCCTGTCCTGTTTTTCTTTCTTTTCATTCCATCCTCCTTCTACCCTGATCCCCGCTGTGAGGGCTGGCCCTTCGCAATCACTGACTTACTTTGAAAGTTGGTAAATATTTCCACTGGTAGAAATCAATGAAAACATATTACTCCATTAATGCTATGTGCATTATTTTTATAAAACATATACGTATGTTTTGATAGAAATTTTATTCTTCTTATTTTTAATTGGAACCTTAGTATGCTGAGACAGAAAAATACTAGTACTTTTCACAAGGCAAGTTTTAGCAGACAAAACATAGAGCTTATGAACCTGAACAATTGCTTGACTTTTTTTCCATCTGCAGGAGAAAACAGATAATTTGGATCTTTTCCATGAGCTGAAACCTGGATTTTCAGGCCTTGAAATATACTGAAACGCAAGTTCTCACAACACTAAAGCTTTGTCTTGAAACCATCGACAGAATTTCTTATCATACTGGCAAGCCAAAAGTGAGAATATTGAGGTTCATTAAAACCTCAAGCTGTGGAAGTTTTGGAGATGGATTTCACTTTGATCAGAATGACAAGGCAGTCAGTTCTTCTGTCACTATTCAACACAAGGGACGACTTTCCAATCTGCATGGATGTGCCACTGGATTCCCAGCCACACGATCCACAATCACCACACAACTGGATAAAGCCACTAATCTCATGGCAATGAATTCTTGCTTTTATCTCTCAAAAGTTTCTTTTGAAAATTACATAGGTTGTTGAGCTCCTTGAAATATAGAAACTATTCCTTGTCAACCACACTTCTACTGGCAGAAAAATCGTACTACTTTGGGCACATATGGTTCTTTAAAATGGTTATGGTTTAAAAAATCATGTATTGATGTTCAAGGTCAGCAAAATCTCTGCCACAGTTCTGGCAGAATAAGTGCTTAAAGCCATCTAGGTTAATGAACTTTAGCAAAGCCAAGACCTTAAATTATCAGCTATACAAAGATTTCCATAAAAGTCAAAATACAAATACACTGAATTTTTTTGGCGTTAAGAAAAAATTGATACTTCACTTCATTGAAATTCAGAAAAATTTGCATTTTTTTCTGAGTGAAGGAAAAGCCCATTTTCAGAATACTTACAGAGAGAGATTTATTCATAGAATCCTTGGATATTTTTGGCCATATGAATGAAACAGATCTTCTGAATCAAGCCTTCAATTAACTACTCTGAATGATACTGAAACTCTGTGGAAAATTCTAGATAAACTGCCTTTCTGAAGAAACTCCCCTTGGATGCAAACAACTTTGCAAACTTTTAAATTTTCAAAGAAAAACTTCTGAAAACTAGTATTTTAAACAGCTGAGCATGGGGATTTTTTGCAATCAAGAAATTTTACATAAACACACACACTTCACTGACCCTAAAATTTTATTTAATTACCTTTCTTACTATCAGAGATTGCAACAGTGTATGGTATTTTTACATTTCTGAATTATTTAACTATCCTGAACTTAATGTCTTAGATATTTTTGAAAAAAATTATTTTATATTTAATGAGGGGAAAATCTAATTATTTTCTTTTACATAGTCCTTGCCTTTCTATCTGCTGAGGGCATGCCTTTCACTGGATTTTTCAGATACTTTTTTTTAAAATTATGTACAAAAATTATATGATTAAGCAATGCCTACCATTTTATTATATGAAAAATAATCCAAAGGAGAGAAGATAAAAAGAAAGACAAAAAAGGAAAGGAGAAAAAAGAAGAACATTGAGCATTTTGCCAAATAATTTTATTTTTTTGTTGTTGGTTTGTTTGCTTTGTTTTGTTTTGTTTTGTTTTGTTTTTTTCCATGGCAGGCCCAGCCTGTTCTGGGAGGGAGCCTGGTATGGCATGTGGTGCTGGGATCAAACTGCAGTCCCTGTGCTTTCACCTAAGCTTGCCTGAGCAGGTGCTTTAGATCACTGAGCTATGTCATCGGCCCTTGATGAGCACTTTGTTTTACATATATGTATACTGTATGTAATGCATTATTAAATTAACCCAGTGTTTTATGTACTACTGTGAATATGCTTTACAGATTAGAAAAATGAAATTTAGAAAAGTTAGTAGTTAACATTTTTGGTAGATAGGAGAGTATTGCTCAAATAAATGATTATGAAAACCTAAATTAGCATGAGAAGAAACTGAATGACAGATCCTATTCTATAGATAGCTAGGTACATTCCTCTGATAAAAAATATTAGATTTTATAGACACAAGGATTAACATAAGCTTTTATTAACTTAGTGTGTACCATAGAGCCCCATGCGTTGTTCATATTGCATTCAAACTTTCCAACATAATCTTTGCCTTTCTGCCCCTTGAAGCACTCACTGCTGTGGACTGTACCTCCTGAGAAGCCAGATCTAGGCAGGCCCACTGTCACCACCTATTTAGCAACCCAGATTTATAATATTCCAAAGATTGAAGAAGTTTTATTTCTTGATGCCCTACTGTTCCAGTCATCCAAATAAATGTTATGCTGGTGACACATACTTAGTCAATCAGTGATATTCTAGAAATTGTATGTTTTCATTTCAAATAAAGATTTTTACTGAAAGTTCTTGTGGCCCAAAACCTCTGAAGAAAATCTTCTATATTTCTCTAGCAAATCCTGATTTAATGTCAAAAATTATTTTGACAGATATTCTCAAATGTTTTCTTTTGTCAACCACAAGGAGAATATTCGTTTGTGAAAGAAGTGCCTACCTCTTGCATCAACCAACATTCATCTAAGTGCACATCCTACCTCAAACTGGGTTTTTATGATGTGGTGTGTTGTATTTTTAAACAACAATCTACCACAGAATCATTTCATATAAACAAATATTCAACCACCAAAGTGTTTTATTTCTCATTTGGTGAAATTCAAACATAGGTAAAATAGATACAGTAGCATAAGAAACCTTGTGTATCTACTACCCAGCTACATTAAGTATAAACATTGGTCAATCATTTTTTTATCTATGTCTTCGCTCAGGTATTTTCTCCTCACATTGACTTTTTTTTAAAGCATACTTTAAGCATGATACCATTTCACCAGAAAATATTTGCATATGTAGTACTAAAAGATGAGAATTGAAAATAAAAAAGTACAAATGTCACATTCACACCAACTTACTTTGAATAATTTTTAATGTAATCAGTATGTAAGGTGCAAATACCCCTGATAGGCTCAATATGATTGTTTTGGAGGTAGTTTTATTTTTCTTAATCAGCATTCAAACTTCTTATAAATTGAATTTGGATGACTTGTTTACTGTGTGTCTTATTATCTCCCCATCTCATTTTATTTCTTCCCTCGTCATTATTTTATAGCACCATTTGAAAAGATTCACTGTTTTCTACTCTGTATATAACACAGTTTATCCAAACATTTTTCTATTATTGAGCATTTAGCTTCATTTCCATTTTTTCCCATTAAACAATGTTCCAATGAATATGCATATAAATAAATATTTGAACACACCTAGAATTATCCTATTACAATAAATTGTTAGAAGTAGAATGCCGCATGGCTCTTTCCTTAAGCGTCTGATACAGCCTGTCAAATCACTCTTCAAAATGATTGAGTTAATTCACACTCCTACCAGCAGTACCCGCATATCTATGTCCCACACCCTCATCAGCACTGCATAATATCTTTATTTTAAATTTGCCATTTTGATAAACCAAAATGATATCTTGCTGTTCTAATTTGCATTTTTAAGATTAATAGCAAGAAAGAGTGCCCTGAATGCTTGAATTTTGTTGAGTGTCTACTGATGCTATAAAACCACTTTTGATAAGTCTGCAAAAAGGAGAGATGCTTAATGGTAAAACCAAAAATAAATGTGGGCTTTTGTTACAACACTTGAGAAGAAATTTGAGTACTGATGAAAAACTGCTTCTATTTATTTTTTCTGTATTGAGGTAAATTTAAGTGCTTTTAGTCCGTGGGGCATAACATCAACTTCATCATAAAAGTACATTACTGTGGGTATATTACTCCCATGTTTATTATTTAGAATAGTCTTACTGATGAATTACTAATCTTAACTTTATGAATTTTATTATATTAAACAATGAGTACTTAAAATAAAAAAACTAAATTATTGAATTTCCAATATTTATTGTTTATTAAAAAAAACCCACCAGATTTTTCAACATTGACTTTTTTGGTACATAATATCTAAAAAATAACATCAGTAAATATCTATAAGAATCACAAGAAAATTTTGCAAAAACTAACCTTTATGTCTGTGTGTTTTTATTTAACTGGTACATTTTAGATATACCTAGTGATCATGTTCATCATAAGCAATTTGTATCTGCACATGATATATTTTAATTTATCTTTTTCCCCCAATCTCTTCTCCTATTAACCACTCTTCGTATCCTTATTTATAAAGCTTTCTTTCTATGAACAAGTAGAATTCATCCCAGGGAAGCAGGAATGATTATAATATGCAAATCAATAAATACAATACATCATATCAATAGAGCCAAAGAAAAAAACATGATCTTCTCAACAGACACAATGAAAGCTTTTGACAAAGTCTAAGCACCCATTCATGCTCAAAAAAACAAAAAAGTCTTTACCTCAATCTGATAAAAGCCATCTATGACAAACTTACAGTCAACATCATACTTAGTGGTCAAAAACTGAAAGCTTTCACTGTAAAATCAGGGACAATCCAATGATGTCCACTCTTTCCACCCCTTTTCACTATAGTCTTGGAAGTACTGGCCAATGTAAGTAGACAAGAGAAGAAAATAAAACTGTTAAAGATGGGAAATGAAAAATCTCAATTTTTTTTTAAGTGACAAAACATCTTTATATAATAAAAACAGATAATATCAGTTTACATAAGTAATAGATATGTATAAGATTGTGAAATTCAGTTTCTCTTTTTATAGAAAAGCAAATAATTTTAACCACAGG
>PVKN010015082.1:0-18726 GCA_004027915.1 Capromys pilorides
TATCCTGTGGAAAGCAGTCCTGCTGCTGCCTGCAGGACATTTTCTGTTGTTTTCCAAATGAAACCTCCTGTTGTGTTGCTGCATTTCTCATTTTTATCAACTTCCAATGTAATTTTAATTAAAACATGGCTTCCTAAGTATTTTGCCTGTCGTTACTGTTAGGAAACTGAGTATAGGACTAATCTTCGCTTCTGAAATAATCAAATTCAGCTATTGAATGTGTTCTGCAGCTTTTTACAAATTTCAGTGCACGTGGCAGGGGACTGGGATCACCATGAAGCACAGTGTCGAATTCTCGATTTGAGCTGAGTCTCCATGTGTGTATTTGTGAAAGGCTTTGCCGCAGTGCTGGTGCACAGCCGTGCCTGGAGCAGCAAGGTGCCAGAGAATATTTGGGACACCCAGCTGTCACCTGTGTGGAAAACAACCCTAAATACCCAGCAACCCCTCAGAAGGGTAAAGGACCTGTTTTCCTGTGTCGCTGACCTGGAGAAGCTTCTGGATTAGGAGCACTCTGAAATCTGCTTTCCCAACATGCAGTCCTTTTCAATGTCATCTGTGAAGAGGAAGGCCAGGCTGCCTTTGTGCAGTGAGCAGACTGCTCACTTAGTCATAGTGCTCCCCGAATCCTGAGGGACAAGGACCTGCTCAGTTCTGGCTCCTTTCCTCAATTTGTAGGTCTTTGACCAAATGACTGCCTCTGCCTCGAGGCCATTTACCCCACAGCGGCAAAGGCCAGTGCTCAAATCCAGATTCTTATTCCAAATGCAGGGCTTGTGCTTAGTTCTCTCATGCCACTACTCATGCTATGCACCAGAGACAGGGTCCTGGTAGTGCAGGTAACAGAATTGGAGCTCCAAATTGAAACTCAGCCTCCAGCTGGCCATTGTCACTTAGGCTTGTGGCCTTCTGCCTGGACAGGTAAACTAAAAGGAAGGAGTTTCTGTGGATCAAAACAAGCCTTAAAATCCAAGAAAACAGGTTGGGGAGAGAGCTTGGCAGTCTAAGCCCCTGCCTGGCAAGCAGAAGGACCCAGGTTCAATCCCATGATATGCCAGCTCCAGAACTCCAGGTATTCCATGAGACCCCTGGCACCAGATGTGGTGGCTGCACTCCTGTGATCCCAGCTTTTCTGGGGATGCTGAGTTAGAAGGCTACTAACAGTCTGAGCCATGTAGTGAGACCCTGTATCAAATAAATAAATAAATAAATAAATAAATAAATAAATAGATAAATAAATAAGTTTTTAAAAACTCAAAGAATCAGTGAATTTATGAGCTTACCTTGCTATGACATAAGACCATGAACAAGTTCCCCCCATGGAAAATGGGAAAAGGAATGATTTATGTTTTATCTGAAACCTTCACAGCTCCCTTGAAAGAATCCATGGACAGTCACGAGTGGGAGGCCAAAGCTGGTGACACCGCCCTGCAGCGACTTCCCAGCGAAGCCCACGTAGATGGTGGCAAGTGACAACCTGATGCTTCCACTGGGACGTCTTGGCATTAGGGACAATAGAAATGAAACTGCCCCTCACATTATGTAAAAATTTATAAATAAGCAAAGGTTTTGTGCCATTGGACGGACGTTACTCTTTGGAACTAAGGTGTGGAGCTTCCATCCTCTAGCTTAGGGCTGGGCCCGAACTTCCCACCGACAGCAGGGGCAGGTCTCAGGGTCAGTGCTAATCTGTGTGCAGTATTTACCCTGAGGAGCATAGTACCTTCTTTCTACACTTTCTAAGGCTGTCTTCTGACAGTGCAAAGCCCATATACCTCCCCTCTTGTCTCTCCTACCTCCAGTCCTGCACTGCGGGAAAGAGGAATTAAGATCAATTTAGCTGGGGCACAACACGTCTCTGAACACGGAACACCAACTCATCACGAACTCTGCTTCTTTCAGAGGGTGTGTGTGTGTGTGTGTGTGTGTGTGTGTATGTGCATGCACACACACGCACGTGCACCCAAGCAGCTGAGGTCTGAGCTGTGGGAGCTGCCGGGCCTTCCTTCCCCTGCACCCGTGTCTCATGCTTCCACACGGATGTAGGGTTAGAGATCTTCTCCTCAATGGGCTCCATGGCTCTGTGACTGCCTGGGCATGTGGGACTCAGTCTCAACTTCTGTCTTTCCAGGGTTGTCCCGAGATGCTCACAGCGAGGACTGGGCAGTGACGGAAGAGTCTGACCTGCACCTCTGGACCCAGCCTGGCAAAAAACAGTGGCTTCTCACTTGTTTGAGGATCTGAACATCCCAAGTGAGCCCCAGACAGCCCAGGTGCATAGCCTAGAGGCGCAGGTCTTCTCCTGGAGCTGTGGGAAGTCTCTACAATGATCCCAAAGCCTCAGCGCCAGTAAGCCCGACACTGGCTCCACCTGACAGAGCCCGGTTTGCCTGGCTCCTTGCCAACACTGCTGTCTGAAATATCACTGCAGAGTTTCTGTCTCACTTGTTTTCTCCCCTGTCCTGCTCCCCCCAATCAACTTCTTGTCCTTCCTTTAGCACCCAGCAACCCCCATAAAGGCCTCTCTGAGACCTCAGACCTCACAGTGGCCTCCTGGCCTGCTGGAGCCCACAGCACCGGCTATGGTCAGATCCTGGACTGTCCCACTCAAGAGCCTGGGTTGGAAGCTGATCCCTGATGCCACTGGGTCCAGACAGGGCTTTGGGGCAGCAACCGCAACCTGAAGTCTCTGTCCCCTCAGTCGATTAGCCCATGGGTGGGTGCACAGCTCAATGCGCTGCTGCAATGGGGAGACTAGTTGGAGGAAGTAGGTCCTTGGGTATGTTTTGAAGAGTGTATTTTGTCCCTTAGTCATTCTTCTCTCCTGTCCCCCCTCTCTTATGTACCCCTTCTTCCATGGGGTCCTCAGTCAGGTAAAGAGAAACAAGGCCAAGTGCTTACAAGCTGATGCCCTGAGCCAACCTGAATCCTTCCTCCAAAAACTGTTTATCCTAAAGGTTTTGCCACCAGGAATGAAAGCTGACTGATGCACTGTACTCTTGATCTTTATGCTCAGGCCAGGACCTGTGAAGAGTCTGTTGCCACTGGGCCTATTTGTTCAGCATTTAAGGTTAAATCAGAACAGGGACACACAGAGATAGGTTTGCTGAACGTCCAGATATTCACGCCAAAATGCCAACTAGGAAGGGGAGGAAAACGGCTTCCAGAAGGAAACGTGGACAGTATGATTTGAGAATCAGCTCTGAAACTCACCATTAAAATATTTCCTGGGACACATGAAAAATATAGCTTTAGGAAGAGCACAAAGAAGAGACAGATCCAATTTGATATGAAGAGTGATATTTTGCCAGTTTAGATGAATATGGCAGGAAAGGGCCACGTGGTCGATGACTGGTCCTGCTCACCCCTGGGAGGACGGCAGCATGGTGTGGAGCCCCTCAAGGAGCGATACAGCGCATCGAGTGGGAGAGGAGCAGCAGAGGCCAAGGCCCACACTCCCTGCTGCTGAGAAAGCAGGCAGGGGAGAGAGCTGCCATTCCCGACACCCAGGGGTCAGAGTGACGCACACGCTGCAGACCCGATACCGCAAGATCACAACTGTGGAAGTAACTTACTGTGCTGGCAGTGCAGCCCATTAAATCCACGGGGACATTTACAGACATAGCCGATGAAGGTGTCCCCTCGGTAAGCTTCGCTGATCTCACAGGTGCCGCCATTGTGGCATGGATTAGGGATGCAGGGACCTGAAAGAGAAAAGAAAACGTTTTGCTGTGTGATGCAAACACTTAGAGAAGATATGAGGTCCAGGGCAACGCACTCGGGCCCCCTCCAGCCGCTCTCTGGCAGAAGCCATCTTCCCCCAGTAAATATATTCTGCTCTTAACAGCGACAAGACACAAGGTCCCCGTCCTGTAGTTAGCAATTGCATAGAAAGCACTCTAGGTACGAATGGGATGAGGAACGCACGGGTTGAATGAACTGAACACCAAGCCTAGGGTTTGAATCTTGGTTTCTGTACTTTTTGGCCACATGGTCATCAGTACTTAGTGAACTTATAACTTACTGTACCCTTCCACTAAAGAGTGTCCTTCAGGGAACCGGATTACAGAAGAAATGATATGCATCCATGTCTTTCATAAATATATGTAAATATATATGCATGCCTTTAATAAATGTATACTAGCTACTCTTGTTACAAGATAAGAAACTACACTATAATAACTATCTGGATGGATGGATAGATAGATAGATAGATAGATAGATAGACAGATACATAGAAAGACAGAGTGCTGTATAGACCCACTCAAAGAAATACTAAGTTAATTATTGTTATCAGCGGTTTTGAAACATCAAGTATCCTCTGAATGTTTACAAATTCATGCTGAGTGACACGTTTCTTGGGCCATGAACCCTGTGGTGCCTTTTCTTCCTGGTGCAGGGTGCCCACAGTGGTGACCACAGAGGAGAATGAAGCAGATGGCCAGGTGTGGTCATTCCACAGATGCTTTATGACTTTTTTCCTTTGAAGAAGCAAAATGTGGTGCAACGTAACCAGAACAGATCATCACAGCTGCAAATTTGCAGAGGGAGGGCTGAGAGCCAGTCGTTAGCTCTGAGAAAGGAGATGCCCTAGAGCGGCCAGTGCTTGTGCCACGTACGGAGCCCTGTGTGCACAGATCTCTCTGCCAGGGTGCAGTCAGCTGACGGCACACTGATGCTGTGCACTGCAGTGAGAAAAGAGCCACGGGGTTCGGTCATCCATCATGGACAGGAAGAATGAAATTACTAGAACTAAGCATGCGACAGTATGTGATGAGTGAACTCCAGAGTCTGGGGAGGAAGATGAGCCAAGAAGAGTCATGGATCCAGCCGAGCCCTGGAGAAAGCAGATTTAAAACGAGACAGCACTCAAAGGCTGTAGGGTCTCATGAGCAAGGAGCTGCCCAGTGATGCCGGAGACAGGGCCTTCACGTCCCGAGGGGCTGACTCTGAGGACAAGAGAATCCGGGAAGCTGAGACCCCTACCCTGCCAGTTCACCACCCACTGAAAGGATGAAAACCTCTAAAGAGGTAATGCTCTTGACAAGGATTAAGATTAGTAAATTTGTATTTCAGTAGAAATTTAAAAAATGAGCACACACTAGCTGCTCTTGTCACAAGAAGAGTAGCCACGTGAAAGGACAGAGCATTGCCTCAGTACGGCAGGCAATCCCACAATACCAGTGTACCACAGCAGAGGGAAAGCCTCGGCCATATTTGTATTTTTAAAAACAGTATGTTCGTTTAGCATGTTCCTTTATGTCATGTTCTTCGTATCAATTAAACACCTGCCCTTGAGGTGACCCATTACAAATATTTGAGAAAGGACAGGAAGTTAAAGATGAGTGACCAGTTTGGAACCATCTGAATCCTCTTCTTCCACTGGTAAAAGAGAGAAATCATGCTACAGAACCCAGAGCTCTTTATCTTTTTTCTTAATTTTTACTTCTTTCTCTTGATACATTAGATAATATTTGATGGTGTCCTATAAACTACAAAGCCATTCTATCAAGATAATGACAGCTACCCCCAAGAGTATCTCCTGGAGGTTATCGTTAGTTTCGCTTTCTTACAGTTTTAAAAAATGTTACAAGAAAATTCAGATACTAGTTTTCAAGTTCACACTTCCTAGTGACATGTTCAGACCTCAAAACAGAGTCAGTGGTTCTAGAAGAGAAAAATGAAAATGAACTAATGTCAGATTTTAGTTTGCCAATTCCCTTCAAAGTAAGAAAGGAGGGCTGGCCAGAGAGCTTGGTAGACTGAAATGACTGCCTAGGCAGACAGGGGGACTGGGCTCAATACCCAGTGCACTGTGCTGGCCAGATCTCCCCAGGGCATGCTGTGATAATGCCTGAGACTGGGCCTAGTGGTACGTGCCTGTAATCCCTACTCTTGGGAGGTTGACAACAAGAGATCTCTATGCATCTGCTCTGTGTAGTGAGACCCTGTACTAAATACATAAAAGAAAAAAAATCAAGTAAGATGGGATGATTTAGAGATTTTATGAGCTGATAAGTTGTAGCCAGACACGTATGTGTTAAATACAAAAATTAATATAAATTGATTGAAAGAACTACATACTTTTGAATGACTCAAGAACCCTGAAAAAAATCCCATCCAATCTTCCACTTTTGGAAACAAGGAAGCAAAATCTAGGAAGAATTCAGTGATAGTTCTTTAAAAAAAAATCTGATATTTACAAAAGGTAATATTAAAGAGTTGTATCTAGGAAACAATTAGTTATTAAAACCAAAAGTGATGAAGCTCCTCCTCCCCTCGCATGGGTGTTCACTCCACATCAGAAGGCCAGCAAATCTCTCCCGCAGGCCTCTCCTCCTACGCAGCTCTGTGAAGAGGACAGAAAGATGGAGACAGTGATTCCTCTGCCAAACTTTAGGAGTCTGTATTACTTTTCCCTCATTGCTGAGACAAGACACCTACTGCTCAAAATGAAGGAGGGAAAGGTTTACTTAGCTCCCAGCTTGCAGAGGCTTCACCCATAGTCAGATGGCTCCAAGCAGAGTGACATGTAGCAGAGGGCAGCAGCTGAAGGTGGCAGAGGAGAGCAAAAGCAGCACGCGCAAAGGTGGAAAGCAAGCCCCTTTCCCTCCCTTATGCTGTCTGCAGGCTGCTCACTCTAAGGCAGGTGCTGCACTCACATCCCCAATCCCAGGACAAGACAATGAACCAACCCCACACTTGAGATTCTGCAGCCTCCAAAATGCCCATACCCTGTGACTTGTGGGGCTTTAGGGAGACTTCCAGACACAAACCATAGCAGGAGGAACTGCAGCAGAGATTCCCAGGACAGGGACAGACGGAAGTCACCCTGAAGACCAGGGGTAGGCAGCAGCCCATGTAAGATGGACAAAATCACTTCTGCCTCCCTGTGCCATCTGCCAAAAGTAGACTGTGTCAGCAGGTGAGCGTTAGGGAAGTTGCATGGATCAGTGTAACAAGTTGTGAGAGGAAGCAATGGGAAGATGAGGGGGATGAGGTCTCCGAAGGAAAATGGGGAGTAGAGCCTTCAAGGGTTAGGGTCAGTAAGAATGCCCTGGGATGGTGTCACACGGGAGGGGAGCAGCCAGGATGAGAGGTGACACCAAGACTCAAGTTTACATGATGAGCCTAGAGGCTGTGTGCGTGATCTTCTCAGGAGAGCCAAGCTCTACAGGGCAGGCTGTGGGCTCCTACAAGCCTGTGAGCTGTGTTTGGCGGAATCAGAGAGAGACGGCCAGCTTGTTATCTGCTCAACTGGCAGCAGGGGCATCCCGTCTATGCATGCAAAAACCTGAAGATAGCGCCGAGGTGTTTGCTGTGACACATTCCAGGCCTTTCCCCAGGCCCCAGGGAGCCTCTCCAGCAGTCTTGCTGCAGTCTCTGGGATTCCAGAGAGATGAGCCTATGTTAACTTAATTAACATAGGCTGGATTTTAGGAAAAAATTCTGACTACAGCATTGCAATTCCTTCTGCTACAAGAAGCCCCGTGATTTTCACTTAAAGAATGAGGGAGAAGGAAAATAAAGGGTGGGACAGTTCGTCTTCCCAGTGTGCCCACATCCCTTCTACCCCTGGCTAAGAAGACGTCCTTGTTTTGGAGGTGAGAAACAGTCTCAGAGACAATAAATTACACCTTTAACCATAAAAGAAAGATTCTACCCCGCTCACTCGGACTACCGACTCCACACTCTCTCCATCAAGATGCGCTTGTTCCAGGGGTGAAAATCTATGCATTGACATGTTAGCTATGGAAGATGTAGACAGAATCAGCGTCCGTTCACTCTGTGAGTCTATAAATGCCACAGCACCCCTCAAATGTTTCAGAATATTTGCAGTGGCTGCAGCAGGGTGTATTCGATATTAGAAATACAGAGGGGCTCTGCTACACTAAGGAGGCTTCTCTTCATTTAGCTGTGACTGAAATTAGCTACTAAGCCTTGGCCTTCTTCCAGTGTCATTCCTTAGTGATTATACCTGTGACAAGAAATACTATGTGCCTTGACATACGCTTCTGTAATCATCAAGACTGTTGAAGTGAGGGGTTGGATATCCCCCACCACAACCACAAGATCATAAGTTCCATGTGGGTAGAGGCATGGCATTTCCATAGCAGTTGTGAGATGCTTTCTTTTTTTGAAATACAGTCTCACTGTGTAGGCTGGTCTCGCAATCACTGTGCATGAAATCACCATCACTCCTGCCTCAGCCTCGAGAGAGTTAGCATTACAGATAGACACCACCATGCCTAGTCCTGTGTGATATATTTTCAATAAATATATTTATTTAATTATTCTTTATTTAGATTTATAAGACATCAATATCTCACAGCATTTCATTCAATAATTAATGCAGACATTTTCTGAAAATGTTCTATATCTTTCCCAGTTGAAGCCATTTAAATTTATAATTAGATTCCAATATATTTGCCCTAATGTGGTTTAAACCTTCAGCATTATACGAAGTGTAAATAACATATCAGAGTATGTGTTTTTGTGTAATGCTTACATGTTTCTTAATTCTTTCACAAACATGAGATCAAGAAAACACAACTTTGCGCAGTTTCATTAGCAGTGTTTTCACCCCCAGCTTAACAATTCCTATCAAACGTCATTTGCTTTAAGAAGGAGTGAAAGAAAATCACCAGCAAATATTAATACATGCGCATAACCAAACAGCAGTGGGTAGTATCTCATCTCACAAGGCTTGCCTTATGACCAAACATGGAAGCTCAGCAAGTTGCCATGTTTGTTGTCATGTGCTAAGGGACTATCTCCTATCAAAGTTGGAGAGTGTAGAAAACTCTCGTCTTTGTGGTTTTTTGTTTGTTTGTTTTTTACCCTATCCAATAATCTCTTCACTCTTGATGAAGAGTGAATACTACTTCAAATTCTGATATTGTTTGTACAATAAGGATAAAAAAAGAAATGGACCCAGATCTAAGCAGAAAGTCCTCCCATAGTTTTATGTTAAATGGTAGGCTTTGCTCACCAGCCATCTATTACGTCCTGGGTGTTTTCCTAGTAATCTATGAGGAGGCCTGGATGGAACTGAAGCCGTCGGCAGCTTGAGCAATGAACTCATAATGTGAGACTGCAACTCATCTGGCAAACTCCTGTTTCCAAGGTAATTTCGATAGCTCTTCCTTGTTATGAGTATAATATGCTCAGTGTTCCAACATTTCTCTGTTTACTTAATGGTTCTGGGAACTTAATTTTAGGATTTCCCAGTGGCAGTGTATTAATAGATGTCTTTAATAACCTATGTTTTTAACTGTAGCAGCCATAAATTTGATGTAGCTCAGGGATCTCATATGCTTTCTGTAATACGTCAGCACTCCCATAAGCAACTTATAAATAGTTTGAACAGAATTATGGAGCAGAGAAATGTTTGCAAAAAAAAAAAAAACTTAGTTTATTCAACAATTTAACACTGAGAAAGCCAAAACGAAGACCATCAAGGATGA
Source organism: Capromys pilorides (assembly GCA_004027915.1). Lineage (NCBI taxonomy): Eukaryota > Metazoa > Chordata > Mammalia > Rodentia > Capromyidae > Capromys > Capromys pilorides. Next base: position 9,468 of record PVKN010015082.1, read on the forward strand.
TGTCATCTTCTTTGCATGACAGAAAGTTTCCCTTTCTACCTCCTTTGAATTATAGCCATGTGAAGAAATTTATAGATTGGTGACTATGAGTTCTAGCTCTGATCAGTATTCATAGTATCCATAAAATCACAGACAATCTGAATGGATGATGAGATTTGGTAATACTAGTTTACAATGAAAGCATGAATGTGCATCTAAAATATAAGAGGGTTTATGGATTTTAAAGTCTATACTGCTGCAATAATTCCATAGGTAATCTTTAAGAAGCTTCTAATGCAAAGGGGACAGCACATGATCAATACCAATGAGCAACTGAATTCAACAGGATGCTTGTCAGGCAATTTTATGCAAACTCATCTAAGTACATCAATAAGATTAATTGCACGCCAAAGCAATAGATCTATGTGATTTGTTACTTTTCTCTGTCTACTTCTAATACCAATAGTAGATTTCTATATGTGTAACACAGTTGCCAGGCCACAAATTTAGAGTGTGTGCTCCAAGTTGGGATAGCTTAGAGCCCATACACAGATGATTGGAAATAAAACAGTTTACACCCTTTTGTGGTAATAGATATGAAGATATGGTCAGTTTCAGGAAAAAAAATGCCTCCAGTGACTTGCAGCTGGACATTAAAATTGGATGTAAACTCTACACTGTGCAATAAAGAAATCTCAGTTGGGCAATTGAACAAACACAGTTTTACAGGACATTATAGTAATGCAACAAAATATAGCTATGATGCAAAAGTTCCTCCAAAGTCAGGTTTTGAAAACACGCTGAACTTCTCTCATAGCACTGTCTGTAAGTGTCATAAGTTTTGGACATCTTGGCAATCACCAGCAGGAGCCACTGCCACTGTATTTTAAAACTCATTGAAAAGAAGAAATTATTCCTGGCATACTCATAGGATTGATCCTTCCAGATTACTCTTTTTATACTATTTGCTTCTCCTCCTTTTGCTTTTTCTTCATCTTTCATAAATATAAGTGTTAAAATTTAGCCTTTTGAGGAGAAAATTGTTTGTGGAATTCTTGTATTTCTTTTTTATTTTAAATGTATTTTAGTACAGGATCTACAAGGTCTCCGTATGTAGTTCGGACTCGTAGTGATTCTCCTATTTTCAGCCTCCCAAGCACTGAGATTATAGGGGCATGCCACCACGCCCAGTCTCATCAACCTCTCTGTGTGCTCTAAGTGCAGGGACAGCAGGACATGCCGGGAATCAAACCCCAGCCACTGCACTGTGCCTAAGCAGGTGCTTTATCTGCTGAGCTATCTGGCTGGCCTTCTATATTTCTAAATAGTGATGAAATCTACAGTATCCCACCAGGAAGAAGAGTCAAGCAAATTGTTTTACTTTAAATTATAAAATCATTGGAAAGATTGTGCTGATTAAAGTCTGGGGCCAAGCAGGTACTTTTCACCCGATGTACGTATCGTTTCTCCTGAAGAGGACTCTGGGTTCTCTCTGTGGCGCGGCCTCCAGGAAGCTCCTGACTTGGCTAGTGGTGACAAGGTTGTTTTGATTATCCATATTGTTTTCAGGATTGCTAGAACCAAGCTCCACAAGCTTGGCTGTGTACAACAACACAAATGCATTGTGCCATAGTTCTGGAATCCTCAAATTTGAAATCAAGCTGTCAGCAGGGCCACCCTCTGGTTGGAGGCTCTGGGGGAGTTCCTCTCTCTCTTCCTCATGTGGCTCCCGGCATATCCATTGGTTGATACTACAGTACCAATTTCCACCTCTCTTTGCCTCTGTCCTTGGTTTATCTCTTTTGTTCCTCCTCTGAACAGGGCTCCGGTCACTGTACTTAGCTTTCTCTGAATTCACTGTGAGTTTTTCCTCAAGATTCCTCACAGCATATATCTACACAATTCCAGGGAACAGCTGAAATTCGTCCTGCCAAAATTCTTACTTGGATTCCCTAATCTTCAGTACCTCTGAATACATTTGGGGACTGGAGTATTAATATTGTAATTTAAAGTTGGTTAATTAAGGGTACATTAGTGGCTCTAACCCTATCTCACTCATGTCCTTAAAGGAAGAGAAACATAAGATGCACAGAGATTCTGTCACCAGAGCCAAGCATGCGGGTGGCCATCTGCTAGCCCAATATGGAGACAGAAGAAGAGCCAGACAACTTAGCATCTTGATTCTGGGTCCCACTGTCTGGGGGTCAAAATTAATTAAGCCACTCATAGTATGGCACTTTGCTATGGAAACCCCAGCAAACTAAAAGGGACCCTGTTTCCAGGAAGGTCACACAGAAACTGCCTCTGCATATGAATTAGGGAGTTGCGGGGTACCTGCTGTGATCTGAGAGTAGCTTCTTTCCTGTAACAAAGCAGTTAATTAAGAAAACTACAGTGCTACATTATTAATAGAAGTAGCTGGTGATGTACTCATATTTATCAGCTCTAACCTATGAGTGGAAATGAATTCCCCTTGGTTTCTGTCAAAGAGGAGTGACAGAAGAGGTTTGGTGGTGACAGGATGAAAGCAACAGAAAGAATGACCAGGAAGATTCCAGAAATAACTGCCCATGTGGCCTCAGGAAGGACTGGCACTGCCATGTCTAGGAAAGCGCCAGGAAAGAGCAAAGATTCCTTGGGATTGATCACACCCATAGACACTTTGCGCACAGTGCGGCTGCTGATGGTGCCAAGTCACCAACTTCCTGTGCAAAGAATTTCTGTGCTCGTTCCATGACCTCATGGAGCAGCCATAACACAGGACCTAATAACTCTTCTCTCCTCCAGAAATGCATACCTCACCAAGCGTCAGTACAGCAGCTAAAGCTGAACAAGAGCTGACAGGACATGGGTCTGTCACTTCACAGACTGCTGAGGACACCCTGCTGTGGGGCATTCCTATTCCTCCTGTGCACTGCACACTGCTGTCAAAAGGAGCTTCCGAAAGCCCCATTTGTGTGATGGAAATCTCCGACCAGAGGGTTTCTTACCATACAGGGCTCTTTGTAATCACATCGTACTCCACTTTGCATTGTGTAGACGGCTCATGCGTGTTCCTTTTGTTTGTTTTAGTCCTCCAAACCAGTTATCTCTGCTTGGGCATTTTACATAACCAATCCTATTGGCTGGCTGATTGAATGTGCGATGTTATCACATACAGAGAATTGTGGATTTTTTTGTTTTGTTTGTTTTTGTATTTTTTAGGGAAGGTTCTACAGGATATTCAGGGTCTCACTACGAGATCAGACTTGTATTGATCTGCCTGTTTACAGCTTCCCAAGAGTTAGGATTCAAGGCACGAGCCACCACACCTAGTCTCAGGGCATGCCAGGGGGCAGGCCCTGCATGGCAGGCCCAGTGATCAAATCCCTGGCCCCTGCGCCTGCTGGTAGGTGCTTTAATCCACTGAATTATGTGGTCAACCTGAGCATTATGTATTAAACTCAGGACAAAGCAATGTTGTAATTGGACTTTCTTTTATAACTGAAGAAATCAAGTGGAGTCATAATACGCCTCTGCACAGAAAACCCAGCACACACAAACCTTTCTTCAATGCATGTGACACCAAGTTAAATTATATTATTATTTGATTTAGTAAACCTAAGGAGCTGAAGTCAATTACTAATGAGATAAATACTTTTTATTTTGCTTTTGAATAGAAACCATTTACTGGGGAATAGGTATAGCTCCTGAGAGACAGCAGGGGTCCAGAGTCATTACCCAAATATTCTTAAGATCAGAGAGAAACGAGAGTGGGTAAGCTACAGACTAACATCATAACTGATGGTTTTGTTTGTTTCTAATGGCTACTACAGGAAGATGGGCCATATAGACTTTTTGTTTTTTTACAGGAAAACTCCTCTGAAAATTTGAGAAATTATACACACAATCCAAGCTAATTGATAGAGTAGGCACTCCATCATTTCTAATCAATCTTAGAAAATTCCCATACAAGCTGTCTTTAATCAGGGAGTTGTTTTGAAACAAAGCTTAGCAAATCAGTCATGGAAGTGGTGTCTGTCAGAACTTAGGAGTTGTTTGTTGCAAAATACACCAGCAGCTTGAGGACACATGCCAGCAGGTGGCGAAGCGTGCTAAGACAGCCATGGGTGGGTTGGTTTGTGAGGCCATGGCCTGGTTCATGGCCTGCGTGCCAACAGGACAGAGCACAGGCAACACACAGAGACCACTTTTCCTGTGTGCTCTTCCAACCAAATAGCCACGCCCGGGTCTCAGCAGCACCAGGCAACCTCACTGCTTCTCGCTGGGTCTCTAAGCAACTGCAAGACATGGCTGTTCCTCATCAATCTTCACCTGACAGCTCCTCACCTCTGTCAGTTTCCTGCACAGCCCACCCTCTGCAGCATGGGATGAGCGTCTCACCATGTACACAGGCGCTCACCAATTACGGCACGAGGCTGCTGTCGCCAGGACTTGAGTCTTAGCTACCTGCACGCAGTCCTCTGATTCCTCATGCTGTGTGTCTCCAGATACTCAGACAGAATGTTCTAGACTCTGACACTGTGTCACTTATGTACGGTATGCTGACTGGCAAAAAATTATTGGTTATTTTGGGAATTTCAGAGAACACAAGTAATCACCATCTACAAAACAATACTAAGGTTGAACATACATTTACCTGGAGTATTTTTGTATTCACATTTCCACACTAAAACCTAACTCAAATTTAAACCTGGACTCCAGCCATACTTTTTTCATTAAATGCTGGAGCAATCTATAAAATATCTGCTTATAGATAACTTTCACTGTTCAACAAACCAGGGTTTAAAATCGTTGCCTGATTTCTGTTCAACTGGAGCTCTGCATCTTGAAGTCAAGCATCAGGCTTGTGATGCTGAAGTCAAGCGCAGAGGCCGAGGGGTCGGATTTCTGTTTTTCATCCTGGAATCTGTGCTCCACAGCTGCTGTCTTAATCAGGAGGCAGAACGGTCCCTCCAGGAGCTGCTGCAGCTGCAGAAGGACAGGAACACCACCTGCCCTGGCCTCACAGCTGGGGGCTTCGGAGGCCCAGCTGGCCAGGTAGTGACTGCTGGACCGTATCCTCAGGGCTTGCATGTCGCTTCTTTCTGGCTGACTTGAGAAGGCAAAAGGCAGAGCCAGCTTGGATTCCGGCCAGCTGGCCATCTGTTCCTTCACCCACTGTGATAATTTGGTCTTGTAGAATTTTGTTAAGTGAGCATTAAGTAATGACCACATCAAACAGGGGACATAATGACTGCTTCTTAATCACTGGATGAAAGCGGAGGGGAAGCTTTTCCAGCACCACAGAGGTCGCCAAGGCCAACCAAGACTCTAAAAAGGCAGAGGAGTGAACAGCATAACAGATGCAAACAGCAACTCATCTCATTTGCATCCTGCGGAATCGATGGCAAATCCAAGAGGATGAATGGGGCACGAGGAAGACAGGTAAATATCACCACAGCTCCTGTAGTCTCATCCCACACGCATCAGTGTCTTCAGATAAGCTATACAGCGATTTTAAAGTTAAAAACAGTACAGGGCTGATCAACCCGGATGAATTAAAACCATTTGCAGTCATCAGCATCAGCTTTTCTGAATACGTCCCAAGGAAACAGCAAGAATCCACTGACCGGACACCATGCATTCTCCATGCTGCTGCATTTTAAAGATCAACTGCCAGTTTCTTTCTGGATAGAAGATTACCTTCATAAGCTCTGTATGGACAATATCATAAAGTTTTTTTAATCCCCTGAATGAGTGCTTAATCCTGTGTTCAATAAACTTATTACTGGGGCATTTCTTCAAACTGATCATACACATATATGATTATGCAGCTCAAACCCGTAGTGATCCTCTTGGTTTCAGCCTCCTCAGGCATGCACCACCAAGCCCCCGAACTTCATCACTGGCCCCAAGTACCCGGTGGTGGGGCCGGTGTGGCATGTGGTGCCAGGGATCAAACCCGGGGCCCTTACTCCACTGAGCTATCTCACCAGCCCGACCTTCTCTCACATATTGCTAATGTACTGACTTACAAATCATGTTATATAAAGTCCATACGTTTAGACTGATCTAGATGAGCAATGCCAACTGCACAATTGGCAAAAATGAACAAAGATGCTTCTCCTAGTCCAGGCACCATAAGGTTCCCGGATTTAAGTGCCATTTCCCCCACTAGGATCTGTCCACAGCTCCACCTTTGGTGCTCTCTTCCCGTTCTTTCTTCCCCAGACTACCCCAAGGTTCATGTGTTCCAGCAACTCTTCCCCATCTTCTTATCTTGTTGCTATGAACTTCTTTCATTTAACTCTGATTCCTGAGAGTCACTGGGCCTAAAGAAGCCAGTTAGCCTGGCTTTACCACGGAGCAGAGAAAACTGCTATGGAGTTAGGCAGTATGGATGGAAGAGAACAAGAACGTCATTTAGAAATAACAGTGCCAGGCTCCATGTAAAATACTTGTCTGCATGCTTCCTAGGAGGCCTGGAAATGTGGTGGCTCATTCAATATTTGAGAAGTCCTGAAATCCACTTCCAACTGTGTGCAATGGTGTAGCATTGCCACAAATCCAATGAGAAGTGATGAGGGATTACACACAACTTGCTTTTTCACCTCTGAAAGAATTAAATGTATAGAACCAGATTTGCCTTTCTAGAAAAATCTTTATTTCCACTTTTATTAATTTAAACCTGTAACTTCCAAGTCATATTAATCACATGAATATCAATGGGCAAGATTAGATGGAGCTGTAGTAATTACTGCAGTTCCTATAAAAGAAATCAATTTTGTGATGAATATTGTCAAAGACTGCTTGAGGGTCATGAGATGGCAAGGGTCCTTGTACAAGAGTTCCTGGCCATTTCCTGCCCCGTCAGCTTGGTCAAGATGATAAAACACTTAATATCATACTTCAACATCAGTATCTTTGGACTCCAACAGTGTATTTAATCCTACATTGAATATACACATTTACTCATTAGAAGACATGGCAATAATCCAGGCTGGACTGCCCCTTAATTAGTGATTATAGTGTTTTTATGTCCTGAGTAGAATGCATTGATTAAGATCGTTGGGATTTCAGCAACTGTGTAGGTATCAAAAGCCAAGTTCACACCTTTAGGCCACATTGCCTTGGCTTCTAACTGTTCATCATCGTTTGCAATTTCCAATAAATGTTGACTTGGCAAAATGATATTACAGTTGAAAGAAAGAATATGAGAAAGGGAAACCTTATGCAGCGGGTGAGTATCTTAGGTAATTAAGTAATGTCCAACAGGCTATTGAAATAAAGTAGACCTGGGCTGTCATTCTTTTAAGATCAAAGGAACAAGAGTAAAAAAAAAATTCTCAGACCAACCAATAATTTATTATAAGTGGCAGAATGTGTATCTTCTGTTTGGTCAATACAATCTGGTGTTTAGTATGAGGTGTTTGTTTTTGTTTGTTTGTTTGTTTTTCCCAGCAAAAATCTTTAAAAAATAATTAATGTATCTAATTGAGATGGGTCACAGGCAAAGAGAGAAAGAGATTCGTGATTGTGCATCTTGCGCTAAAATAATCAGTATAAATGTGTAGGCACGCTAATTACCAAGCAAGCAACTAAACAACGTCCTCCCACAGTTACAAGACACATAGGTTCTGTGAGTAGTTTGAATTCCAAGGGACTCGTGAAAAGTAGTAGTTATATCTATAATTAGGGCCGTCAAGAATAAATATACCGGTCAAGATTATTTTGTGGATGTGAACTTAGATGTATTTATATCTCATTAAGTTTGCTTCAACGTTTTTCTGCATACAGAAATTTAATTTTATCATACGCCACACACATTCCCTGGCTTATGTGCAGGAAGAGAACCAGGGACATCTGAAATTTAAACTAAGCCCCTCCTACAACAGCTGCCTCAACCTCTGGACTTGCCGGGGGAATGCTTGACTCAGACACTTGCGTCTTCCAGGCCTTGCACTTTCTGGGAGCCACATTCATGCTGTGCCTCTGCAGCTCCACGGAGCAGGACAGTCTGCGCACGTCTACCCGGCTGCATGGCATTAGGAAATAAATGCTGCCGGCGCGACCCTGGGAGACCACCCAGTCAGCCTGCACAGAGAAATGCCCCAACAACCACTCTGGGAAGCGTATGCTGTCTTGTCACCCTGCACACTATGTAGACAACACCAATACCCCTTCTTTCTCACCCTGTGTCTTCCTCCCTCACCCCTGCCTCTGCTCACACCATTGCTCAAAAGCATCTTGTCAACCACGTCTGCCATGACCCATTCAACTTAAAACTGTAAAACATGCCCCATCACAATATTCTCACTTCTCCCTGCAGTATCCTTCTAGTCTTTCTGCTTTTGAATTATTGTCTTCTTCCTCAGCTAGAATGTCATTTCCACAATATGGATCACAAGCTACAATTTACATGGCCTTAGCCAGAACACCAAGTAGCCATTTACACAGGATCACCTTGACAAATACGGAAATGCTTTCCTAAGATTCCATTTTGGTGTTTTTCCACTGATCTAAAAAAGACATCCGAGAAAAACCTCTGCTTTACTTACTTTCATAGGATGATGATGATGTTAACTAGGACACATGGAGTAGTTTCTCTAAACTTATGAAGAAAAATGTCACCTGTCCTAGACAACAGGTCTGGTTTATATTTACAGACAGTTTAATCTTGTAACATCATTTGGGCATCAGACACTCAACAAGCACCCGCTGTGTGCCAGGCTCCACACAGAAAGAGCAAGATCAGAATACAGCTGACCACATCTGGCATCTCACATGCGCGTAAAGATTGAAGACAAGCAGAAAGGTGACTTGAATAAAATTAAATCAGTGCTAGATCACAGTGAATACGAAGAGTGTTGAGGGGACTTCAGTGTAATTCCCAGAGCAATAGCTACCACTGAGGCCTATGGGGCGAGAAGCAGCCAGCTGTTAGAGATGCTGTGATAGCAAGCCTTCCAGGCCAAGGCAGGATATTGTTCCTGAAGATTTAAAGTCAATAAAACAGCACTAATGCATTAGACTGGGTTCTAGTCAAGGTTTTACTAAAGGAACAGACATAATACAAGGAACAGACATAACAGAAAATATGCCGGTCCCAGAGTCAAATGAGAAAGTGTGCTGAGAGCGTCTGCACACTGCCAATTGAAGAATTCAGTCCCAAGGCTTTTATACTGACTGCAGTGTTCCATCCCTACTGGTCTCTACTGGTCTTAACCAGTTTCTACTGGTTTCTGACAGCCGTTGTGACTGAAAAGGAAGGCAGAAGAATCTGCTACGGAAAGCTGAA
>PVKN010015083.1:0-18726 GCA_004027915.1 Capromys pilorides
CCTTCCCCTCTCCTCCTCCCCCTCCCTCTCTCCCTCTCCCTCAGCCTCCCTCTATCCTTCTCTCCCTCCAGGCTTCTCCAGAGTTAGTAGTTCCAGTAGCACTGGAGGCGATCAAGCCTTTTCAGAAGTCTCAACAGTAGATACATTTCTATTTCACTTACGGCCAATTCCTGGAAAGCTGGGTCCTATCGCTGTCATTAATGAGGAAGCTTGTGATGGCAAAGAGTCAAGTCATGGTCTCCATATCTCACAGAGAACTGTAATTAAAATCTGAACTCGTGACTTCTGACCTCCCAGGCTCCCTTCAGTGAGACACTTTGGACCCTTCTCTCTCCAATCTCTCCCATTTGCCTAGCAATCTCCACCAAGTCCCCTCTGCGCCTTAACCTTCTTGCTATCACTGATCGATTCTAGATGCCTGGCTGCGTTTATCTCCTCTGCCCTGACAGCTCTCACTGACGCGGTGCCCCCGGCCACCTTTCGATTGCCCACGCCAAGTTACACGGGGCCTCCGCAGGGTTATCAGTGCACTTCTCCAGCTTTGCCTTTCGGAAGGACTGCAATGTAGAAAGCTGCGATTACGACTGCCCTCCTGATTGGCTTGACCATCTACCACCCTCTTGAGTTTTAATTTTTCTCTTGTCGTCACTCGATTCCTTGATACACTCCCTCCAAGTTTAATTCCCTAGCGCGGTCCTATTCAGTTTTCTCCCTTTTACTCCACTATGTACCCATCATTGCATGGGCCACAGTATTCAACCTGCCTCTTTTTTCCTATTTCCAAGAAAATCTTACCTGTCCATTAGCAGGAGCTCTAGCATATTTTCTCCTTCAATTACATTAGCTACGGTTGGTAACAGAAAGTCGCATTTCTCCAATTCAGTAACTCCTTTGATCCTTCAGGGGTCTGTAGCCCAGCAGATGTCTGGGGGATCCACGTCCCCATGGAGTTCAACGCTATGAGAGTTCAACTGACCTCGGCAGCTGCTCTTCCCTCGCCTCCCATGCCTGGGCCTGCGGCAGATGCCCCCAAAACGCAGGCTTTGTTTTATGTTTTCTCCTCGCTCTCCCAGCCTGCTAAGCCCAGATCGCCTGCATGCATCCTCGACCTCTATGTGTTTAGATCACTTTATAGAGCACGTGAAAATTCTGGGAAAATGAAATCAGCCATGTGGCTTCTAGGGTTGAGGGCTTTTTGGAGGGGGGAAGAGGTTGGTGGTGACAGCTGGAGAGGAAAGGCATACAAGGCCTTGTCAGCGTCACCGGCCCCAAACTGGCAATTCTAGATGATTCCACATGGTCAGGGCTGGTGCGCCTTGAGTCCAGGCTGATCTCTCTAGCCCTCTGTTCCACTCAGGTACAAGAGAAATGTGCTTATTCGGCAAAAATGATTCACATTCCACAATGCTGAATTGTTCAGAGCCATTCCTACACCTACCACACCCCCCACCTGATTTCCTCAAGCCACAGAACACAACGAAATCATATTTTCTCTCATTTCTTAAGAGTCCCCTCCACTTTACCAGTGTCAGTTGGCTTAAGAAAATATAACTTAGGTGCTGTATTTAAGAGACTTCGTCCTAGGGTGCTATAATAATACATAATAAAAATGTATTAATCCTGAATGAAATTCCTCTAAAGAGGCTCCATGAAAAATATGGGATAAAGGACTCAGAATCTAACATCAGAAAGATCTGAACTTGAATCTTATCATTGCCTTTTATGCTGTATGTTTAAGGCACTGTTTCTCAGTTTATTCCCCTGTAAAATGGGTGATAACATAGCAATCTAAGTTACCAGTTTATTATGAAGATTAAATTTTCAGGATGATGTGTATGACTCCTAGGATGTAGTAGGTGCTTTTAAAATATGATTTATCATTGTTACATTCTCTAAAAGTGTAAGCTGATTTTAATGATTTACATTGTGTGTCTGTGTCATTAATCACAAGATATAGTTGAATTTCATTTCCTTGACAAGATTTTCATTTTCGATTTGCAAAAAACATTAAGAACTGATTTTATTTTGAAAGACAGAAGAAAATCTCTTAGTCAGAATCAGTCAGAATTCTCCCTTAGTCAGAATTCTCTTCTGCCCTAAGATATCCTACTGCCAGCTGAAGTTTCACAGATTGTGATAATTCTCTATTTAGCATCATAAAAGAAGAGACTTTTGGAACCAGAAGAAGTCACCTTTAAGTTTACTACCATACTGTGGCATTTCATGAAGGCTTTACAGTGCATGTTGTGGACGAGTCCTGCGTGGACCTCTGCTCTCATGGCTGGCACTGCAGCCGGTCGTGGACCAACAGCCTGGTTATTGGAAACCGCACTACATCAAGGCGTTGCTGTCTCTGCGAAAACATTTGCCAGCTTTTATGAATTCCACCCCTCCCAGACAGGACGCCAGCAGCCCAGATGCTCGGGGAGAACCTATTTCACTGTCATAGGCTGGGTAAATTCATAGGCTCCAGCATTTTAAGGGAAGAGTGACTAAGCTCTCCTGTGATCACCTTTTGGCACTTCCGGTATAAATCCCGTGTTATGGTTCTATGGTATTGTTAGGTCACAGAGGAGTAGGGGTACCAGTGATCCCTAAATCCTAAAGCAATCTTGGGGTGCTGCAGCTCTGACAGAGCCTAGAGCGGCCCTTATTAGGCACTGAGAGAGAAAGTAGAGTTATCAACAAGCCCAAAATCCTTTCCCTGAAATCCTGGAAGATGACCACTTTACTGGCTGGCCCATAGAATCAAAACTTGGAAAGAAAATATGGTCTATTTAGGAGGTGGAGGGCAGGACAATTGCTGTGAGTTCAAGGCCAGCCTGGGCTACAGAGTGAGTTCAAGGCTAGTCTGACCTGGCTAGTGAGACTTTGTCTCAAAAATCAAAGTTAAAAGGAAAAGATGTTGTTTTTTTATAATAAACTCTTTGTTTCTTAAGTCAGCTTTAACAGGAAAACTAGTCCAGAAAATAAGCAGGCACTTGCCTCATAACTCCGCAATGTCGAATGTGTCCCGTTTTCCCCGGCTTTAGTTTTTCTAAAACAAAGACCCTGGGTGAATTTGCTGCTCTGTGATCTTCCTTTTGCAGGAAGCAGCCTTCTCTGAGCTATTTTTATCCCCTTACAACTTCAGCTTAATCATCTGTCCATGAAGACTGTAACATATGAAACTATCCCAACAGAGATTGTGGAGTTATTAGGAAACAGACAATGCATGAGCCAACACCTGGGGTCCCCCATTCTCACAGCAGTGGTGTGGAGAGAGGAGATGAAGAGAGCTAGAGAGGAAAGAGTGCGGAGCCAGTGTGTGTGAGCAGCGCCCCCTTCGGTGGGTGCGAAGACGTGCTGTTTAAGTCTTGGTCCATGAAGTGTGGTCCTGGAGCTGCCTATGACTGGGCAAATGAAGCCCTTGAACCGTGCTGCACACTTTTTTTTAAAGCCCCCATCGATTAGGTTCATTATGCCCCATATTAGAAGACAGGTAGCAGAAAAAGAAGAGAGAGGCTTAAACAATAATAAAGACTCAACCTCAGTCTGATGAGGCTGAGAGACTGCACAATCAATTAGATGCCAAGGATCAACTGTTCTTTTTTCAGATTTTCTCAGTGTTCATTATTTTTTAAGATGTAAGAACAGAAATGATGAAGTTTCCTGCATTTCCCCCCTGTCGTCCGGACCTGTGGACAGGATTTCTCATCTCTGTGGGCACTTCAGTCTGCGTAGTTTTCTCTTGCATAGGGCTACCTGTAGGATGCACGTGTAGCAATATTCCTGGACTGCAGTCATTGGACACAGTAGCTCCCCCAGTCCTCCAAATCCAGACAACCAAAAACATCCCCTGACATTCCCAAATGTCCCTCGGGGAAGAGAACCATGGATTTGTTGTTATCGCTTTTTCTTTGTTTAAAAAAAAAAAACCTCATAGCAAGAGTGACTTTGCTGCAGTTCTCTCTGTTATAAGAGAAATTCCAAAAAGTGGACACAGATTCCTCTGAGGGCTGCTCTCTTCATTTTGCTGTTCTTGTCTTCCTCTCTGAGACTCCACACATGTGCTTGTGCACATAAACACACACACACACACACACACACACACACACACACACACATATATACTTAAACCTTTTGTCTGCCAAGCCAGCCAGCTGAAGATAAAAGGTAGCCCATGGGTCTGCGCTGTCACATTCCCTCCTAAGCCCTTCAAACTTATAATTCAGTAGATAAAGCGTGCTCTGCCAGTTCACTGTTTAACTTGATAGTGATATGACGTGGTAATTTCAGCGAAAATAAATTCTTTAAAGCAAAAACCCAAATGACTTCCTCAGATAGTTAGCACTTTACAGTCCAGCGTGTAGCATTCCCTTCTTTATGAGCTGTGTGCTATAAAGTGCGTGTACAGAAAGATGGTTAACGTGTCGTCGAGAGTAAAATTATTAGTGTATTATATATGATGCAGTCCTAGAGCCAAGGAACTGAAGCTCGCGTCTGCCCTTAACGGAGACGCAGGCACGTAACCGGGAGCCTTGGAGCTGAGGTTTACTGTACTTTGGGAATTAATCACATAAACTATAAATTGGGTTCAACAGGCTGGCTGGGTAAATAGGCACAGCTAATGAGGACACTATAAGATCTTATAAGAGAGCTGACCGCCCCGGGACAAATAGTCCGTGGCGCACCTGATGGAAAACTAGAAGACATCAAAGCATAAAGGATTAGTGCTCTCACAGTGTTGAGAAATGGCCGCGGGGAGATTCACCAACTTATTACCCACATCCAAGCTAATCCTGTTATCTGCAAAATATAACTGTGTTCAGGAGCTGCCACCACCTCGACTTGCAGGAGGATGATTTTGTATTTATATGGACAAAAGTGGAAGAAATTTTCATCTGACTAAAAAAAATAGATGATGATTAATATTTTTAAAGTGTTTTTTTTTTTTTTTTTCTTTTTGTGCTCTCTGTTCGGCTGCATGCGGGGAGACAGGGTGGCGAGGCTTCTGTTTCCAGGAGTGGGGGCTGCCGAGCGATATCGGCAGAGAAGGAGGTTCTGTGATTCTCCCTAACTCCTGCTCGTCCATGAAATCAGGACCGAGGGACGAGGGAACACACGGCGTGCATAATTAAATCTGTGCTAATTTCAAAGAGGCTGGATTACTTCTGGAAGCAGGTGGAAAGCACCCTCTTCGAGCAGGAAAAGAACAAGCCGAAGAAAGCAATCAGGAGCCGCCCCGTGCGTTTGCTGAGCCAGCTCCTCTCCGAGGATATTGATTTCGGGGGGACACCCACCTGATCCAGCAGATGATCTCCGCGGGGGAAGCGGGCAAAGCCCCTGAGCTCCCCGCCAGTCTGCCTTGGGGAAAGTGGCTTCCTGGGCTGGGGTCTGCGTTCAGCTGGGGCTCATTTATGCAATCAAGAGGCGCAGCCTGACAGCCAAGTGCAGGGGACCCCCCAGCCCCTCCTGGCCCTGCAGCGCAGCCACTCACTGTCCCCTTCACCCCAGGAACACCCTTCGCCCTCTGCACTCTGTCTTGGTGAGCTAATGATGGCTCGTGGGTGAGTGGAAGCTCCACCCGCCTGCCCACAGAGCCGGTGCCTTGCCCAGGGCCTGATTCCCAGGCAGAACCTGCGACAGGGGCTCCGCGTCTGCAGCTCACAGCCTGGAGAGCCTAGCAGTGTGCGCTGTTTTTAGGTGCTCGTTTATACTAGAGCAAGGGCGACAATATTTCTCTGCTCTTGTGTAAAACCCAAGGGTTGTGGTTGCCATTTGCCTGAAGAAACAGCAATGGAAAACAGATCTCTGACATACAAGGAAAGAAACGCTAGGGCCGGCCAGTCGGCGAGTTAAAGCTTGTGCTTAGGCAGAGCGCAGCAGTGGCCAGGGATTGATCCCTGGTGTGCAGTGCCAGCCCCACCCCCTGAGAGGGCCACTGAGACTGGGCGTGGTGGCGCACGCCTGTGATCCCAGCTCTTGCGAGACTGAGAATAGGAGAACGACTACGAGTCTGATCTACATAGTGATGCACTGTAGACCCTGCATTAAATACATTTAAAAAAAATAAAATTTAAAAAAAGAAAAAGGAAAAAGAAATCCTATGGTGTTTTCTTTCTCCATGCAGATGGAGTTCTGTATTGTGGTTGTAGATTTCTGAGAATTAATGAGCTTCGTAGTACATCTCTCTTTCACTGTACTCCTTTACCCCGCCTAGATGTTCAGCTTGCCTGGTGTTCTCTCTCTCTGTCTCTGTGTCTCTCTCTGTCTCTGTCTCTCTCTCTCTGTGTCTCTCTCTCTCTGTGTCTCTCTCTCTCTCTCTCTCTCTCTCTCTCTCTCTCTCTCTCTCTCTCTCTCTCTCTCTCTTTTTCTGGTCCTGGGATTTGATCCAGATTCTCACAAATTCTAGATAAGTGCTCTCTCTACCTTTGAGCTAATCCACAGCATAACATACACATTTCTTTTCCTTTCCACTGACCTCCTGAAAGTGTTCTTTTCAAACTCCATTGCAGAGTTTGTCTTTCCTTGAAACTGCAGTCATCCCTGCAACAACTCCCTTTCTATTTATCTCTGCTCTTATACCAATTCTCCACACCTACTGTACTGGCATCCTGCTGGACATGGCAACCAAGGAAATTAATTTCACCCGAAGCTCCATATATCCAAGATGATTCCCAGCCATTTCTAATGCAGCTTCTCTTCCTGCTGAACATCAGGCAAATCAAACATCTCAAGGTTTTTTTTTTTTTATTTCAAACATGTAATTATGTTGATTTTATATTTCTCGTATTACACACATCGGCAATCCATAATCCATAAAATTCTTCCAGAATGTTCTTTCAGAATGGCTGCTCCTCTACTTTTCTTTGCTCCAGGTGATTCTATTCCGCTTCTTTGTGAAGTGTTGCTAACACATGTCATTCCGCTTTCTAGGACTTCCAGAAATCCTCTTGGAATCCAATTACTTACAGGGTGACTGAACATCAGTTAGGAAATCTTCCTGAATCTTATTGTATCACCTGTAGAATGGGTATGTTGGGCTCTTCCTGAGACACAGAGCAGCAAGCTAGACAGAAGAGATTTATTACAGGGGAATTGGCTTGTGGGATTATCCACTCCGAGAAGTCCCACGATCTGCTAGCTGTAGCCTAGTGGCCCACAGGGTGTGGTACCAAACCAAACCAACCATTAAGTCCCAGTCTAAGTTCAAAGACTTGAAAACCAGGATCTTTGGCATCTGATGGCAGTCTGGGCTGGATGTCCCATCTCAAAAGAGTGGACTTGGCCAGCTTTTTGTTTTGCTTGGGGCCCCTCACAGATGGGAAGCATCCACTCGCCTTGCTAAGCTTAGATCTTTATTTGGCTCTGTGATCAAACGCACCTCTCTTCCAGGAAAACCCTCCCAGGTCACACCCAGAAATACTGTTGATCAGACTCTGGAAGTCTCTTAGTTCAGCCAAAATGACACAAAAGATGACCCATCACAGCACACAAGTTAACCTCACTTTCTGGATGATCGGGAGTGTTACACAGTTACAGCACAGATCTGACATCTGACAGCTTAAGAATATCCCAGGCATGTAATTTCTTTTTATCTGCTTTTCCCATTTCAAAAGCACCTTCTGTGGCTATTTCTTTTCACATCTCATTTTATTTATTTATTTATTTATTTATTTATTTATTTATTTATTTATGTATTTATTATTTCGTATAAGGTCTGCGGAGTCTATGGGGTCTCACCACATAGATCAGACGCATAGTGATTCTCTTGTTTTCAGCCTCCCCAGTGCTGGGATTACAGGGGAGCACCACCACGCTCAGTCTCAGTCTCCATCTCAGTGTGCCCCAAGGGCAGGGCCTACACAGCATACTGGGGATCGAACCCCGGCCACTAAATTCATGTTTAAATTTTAAAGGAATAAAAAATAGTAATGAAAAAATACTAGAAAATGTATGTCACGTCCAAAACCTCAAATCTCAGAATTTTAGTTCCCACGACCTCACTCTTACTTCTAATCTGCATCCTCAGTTGACTTCTCATCAGGTGGTCAAAATAATGTTCATACTTTACCCTGTTCCTTGGAAAATGTTTGCTCAGGGAAGACATCTATTATTCTCCAAGAACCTGTAGAAGTCCCTCCTCCTTTCTTGACACCTACACAAATCAGTATCCCCAAGAGAAAGTCTCTTCTGAGCTCCAATAGCTCAAATTCTCCACCACTTAAACTCTGCATTACTTAGAAGCCTCACCCACCATCAGCAAAGCTGCATGACCCCTTGCTTCATAGATCTATTGACTTGTAGCTGTGTAACTACTTTCTAACAAAACCAGAAGCAGAATACTCAGACTGAGCATGGGATTTTTAGTGTATTTCATTGGCTTTTCATTTTGGAAATTATTTCAACCTTTTATGATTCAAGAACATTGTAACAGAATGTAATGACACACTATCTGTATCACCTTGGAATACTTAAAGCATACAAACATGCACACATGCTCACATACCCCCAACGTAACACTTAATAAAAGGTTGGCATTTAATTTGGGTTTATCATTATGAAAGATTAACCACTATGAAGCCCGTGAGCCCCTTTCACAAGTATCTTTAAGTGATTTGGAAATTCCTCCTTTTAAGATCTTGAAACAAAAAGGAGAAAATTGTCTCCTTTAAAGGAAGCACTGCCTGAAGCTAGTGGATAGGCAGGGTGGCTTTTGAGTTACATTTCATCAGCATAATCCTATGATTATCTTGCGTACATCCCTGGGAGGAAGGCAGAAGGCAGGTTGGAGGGGGCCATAAATCATCCTCCGTGGACACGCGAAACCCAGCCCTGCCGCCTCTCTTCCTCTTTGCCCCACAGTGTTCTCCACATGCAGCTGTGAAGCTGACTGAAGAGCCTCCTCTTGCCCCCAGAACTCTTGGGTTTCTGCAGCACAAGGGCTCAGAACAGAAGCAGGGGCTACATACGTCTTCAGAGTGAAACTTTTTGGAATTAGACAGGGGTTCTAGCTGGATTGAGGAACTCAGGAGGCATCTCTCAGGGTGTGTTTTCTGTACCCCAGCTTGGGTGCAGTGACCTCTTAAGGTTTCATATACACTAAGAGGAGCAGCAGAGCTGCAAATCTTATCTGCAGAGAAAACATTGTTTCTGAGATCAGACAGAAGATTTGCCCAAAAGGCTCCAGACCTAGCTCCATTTTGAGTTGATTACTTTAGTTCTACTGTGTCCAAAAGGAGGTGGGCAAGTAGACAGCTCTTGGAGAAAAGTCATACTCCATTTTGGTTCACATTTCCCAGCACCATCTACAAGCCCCTCCTCCCAGCCACTGTACACTACAGTGGGGATGTCTCAGTCCATCTGGGGATGAACTGAGGTGAGAAGCCACATGTTGGCACCAGAAACCCTACCTCACTTCCTCCTCTTAACCTGCCCACTTCCTTACAGGATGTTTCTCTGTAGGTGGACCTTTCTTTGTTCCTTTGTGAGAAAAGTTGCCCTACTGTGTGATGCAGTTGCCCTACTGTGTTTGGTCTCCATATCATTTTTTCCAAGGAGCTACATGAAGAGAAGCACATAGGAAAAGAAACCTAAGTGCTCCACCTGATGAAACCCTAGAGACAGAACTTAAGGAAGGTGGGCTGCCTGTGAAACAGGTGGGAAGTAGAGAAGGCTGGATTGAGCAGCGCAAATTTTTCATCTTTGGAAGGAAGTTTGACCCATCACATATTTCCTCCTCTGATTTAAAACACTCCTTAAATGTCCTCAGTGAGATACACCTGCCTCTTGTTGAGTTTTTTGTGATTTTTGAGGTGTTTTTTATTTATTATTATTGTTGCTAAAAAGCCAAGTCTTCTTTTTAGGAACTGCTTGTCCTTCTCTGTAGTGTGGAGAAACGGCGATAATTTGACCTCAGGCTTAAAATTCTAATATGGAGAAAACAAGCTACATCTGTCTCCACATTACCCATCTGCCTCGAGTGTAGGAGGGCGAGAGGATTCTACAGAAGCAAAATGCACCAGGTGGCACCTCAGAGAATGTTGGATGGCTCCGTAAAAGTCTCCCCTCCTCCTCGATCTGCCTTAGCGACAGTGTAGGTAGGATTTACCAGGCAGAAACGAATGATAGAGCTCAGGATATGACTTTCTAAGCTTGCAGAAAATGTTTAGGAACAAAAACTCGCATCATTCAGGGGTGGCTTTCGGAAGTAGCTAAAAACAGCAGCCAGACCACAGCTGGGCACATCTGGATGAATTCAAATGTAGTAGATCCAGACGCAGAGCTCTCATATTTTATAACCTGTCCTAGGAGCAAGTTTGCATGACAGGCCTCATGGAATATTTTCATCAGATCTGAAGAGAGAGAGAGAGAGAGAGAGAGAGAGAGAGAGAGAGAGAGAGAG
Organism: Capromys pilorides; assembly: GCA_004027915.1. Lineage (NCBI taxonomy): Eukaryota > Metazoa > Chordata > Mammalia > Rodentia > Capromyidae > Capromys > Capromys pilorides. Next base: position 10,388 of record PVKN010015083.1, read on the forward strand.
AGAGAGGGAGGGAGAAGACTACTTTCCAAATGCTAGCAGTATTTACATGGAGAGAGACATTCCCTGAGGGACATAGCTGGCATGAGAAGTGCTCCTTTTTATTGGCTCTTCAGAACCGCTGTGTATACTAACCACGCTCTGGGAAGTGGTGAAGGGAGACTTTGGGAAAAGACAAAGGAACAGAACAGGATGATCTTAGGAGAGAGAAGAAAAAGAAGAAATTAAAAGAAAGTAGTATCGTAAGTAGGCTACATGTAAAGAGAGTCCTCCAAATAGTAGGTGGAATATAGGCGTTAATAAGGGGGACCTTGGGTGGGTCAGCGTGGGGCCACATCAACCATTTAGTAAAAAAAAAAAAATATGTAGAAAAAGACTCTTTGAGGAAAAGAAGCTTCTAAAAATGTACTTTTTCTGGAATAAAATATTTTTGAAAATGTGAAAACCTAAGGAAATCTCTAGGTACAATATAGATCTATAGTATTTCTTGAAAGGTAGAGTTTATTCTAAAATGAATGTAACACAGGAAAAGTGTTACAGACTACTTGATCACCTTGTTAATGACATTAAGAATCTAACCAACGAAAGCCTTTACTTGGGAATATTTTCTCTTTTTTTTTATAGTTTACCCATATTGTTTTTTAAATTTTTTTACAATAATTGATACGTGGCATATTGTTGCCTTCATTGTAGTTGTTCAGAGTATAAGATGCAAACATGATTTCTTGTCTAAACATCATCAGCACAGATCTTTCTTTTCATTGCACAAAGAGAAAATAGCTGTACATTTAGTCCCATAGTCCATAACAGTAGTGGATTATCAGCTCATCTGGCATTATCAGAAGCTGTTGACTTGAGCCTTTTACAACTTAGCATACTAATATGGTTTCCCTTTTTGTACTTCATGGTTAGGCTTTTCTGCTGGATGGTTAAGATCAAGAAAAAGCAAGACCTATATTACAAAACAAAACCTATAACTTTTGTATCTAACAAGGTCAATCAGATCCCCTCAGGCTTTGCCCTGAAACCATGTACTGCTATGTGCAGAACTTATGTCAGTTTCAGCCATCTGGGTGAATCACGACCATTGCTTGACCAATTTGTTCTCTGTGAAAGTCAATTTTCTCTCTAGGTGATTCTCCTTAGGCACACTGTACATCATCGATCCCTTTCCTCTGTGGCCCCATAATCTCCTTAAACAGAAAACTTGGGACTCCACTGAGTTATAGGCCATTACAGTACAGGTTCTTTCATGTCCTGTGTCTTCACTGACCTTGAAGGGCTAGAGCCAAAATGTTGGCTGTTCTTGTATCCTTTCTTTTTCTCATTATTTGGTCTGCCAACTTAGGTTGTTAATCCTCCAGAAGTGAAGCTTAATGATATTATTCCCTGTAACATAGGCACTTGAGCTTAACATCACTATCTTTCTGAATGTCAAACACCTCAGACATAACATGAAGCAGGTATTTTCCATCAATTTTTGATATTCTAATCTTCAAATCCCTATAGAATGTGAAAAAAAATAATTGCACATTGTTACACAGAGATTTAAGAAATTAATCATTTACAAAATTGTAGCTGCACATTTCTATGGCCTTTTTTCCTTGAGAATATTTTCAAGTAAAATGTATTTACGCAAAATATGGTTTATAGAAAGCCATGGGAAGTATAAATTTTAACATCACACTTCTTAGATATAATTTAAAATATTATTTTTGAGGAAATAAAAAGATTCTAAACTACGCTTGCAAAAAAATAATAAAGAGGTTACTCTCTTTGTCATTTATTCCATTTGGGGTATGAGGCTCAATGGGTTTCATTTTGAGTCACTACCACAGTTCCTGCTTAATACCCTGAGTATATGTAGTGTATTATGTCTATAAGACAAAGACATTTTAATGCTGGTTCCAAGAGTAAGCGGCTTCTGGCCTGATTGTCCTTTGAGTGCAGCAAAAACCATAGAAGGAACAGAAGATGAAAGGGCGATGCTTCTGTCTTCTCCTCACCCTACAGCTTGGACTTTCACCGTGTTTCTCAACTGGTAAGGTGCTTGCAGACTCCTCAAAGACAGATTCTTATGCAGAAGACTTGAAGTTGGGCTAAGGGTGCATCATTTCTAGCCAGCAGCTGTTGCTTGTACCACTGATCTGTGGACCCTTGTTTAAGAGGCAAAGATAGAGAGATCTAGAAACCTTGCTTCTTAAGGAAAAAAATCCAGTGATGCAATAAAAGATAGATTTGTGTGACAGATGTACAAATGAGGAAAGAGAGTGCCCCAAAACTAGAGCTGTGTTGTACTTCAACCAGCGAGAAAATACCAGAGTTGAGACTCTAGCCCTGACTTCTTCCCCGCCCTCCTCTGCTCCTCCCACCGCATCACTGGGCTAAGACACAGGAGCTGTGAAGAGGCTACAGAGGAGCAACACCAAGAAGCAGCAGCACAGGAAGAGCAATGAATAGCGAATACCATGGGGGCATCCCCATGAAACACATCCACATGAGCCACCCACGTGACGAGCACTGTGCAAGGCGAAGGGAAGTGTGCATTTCAAAGCCTTAAGTCTCTCACTAACTAGTGCACGATGGACCAATCTACTAAGCAAATCTGGCTGCTTTTTACACTTACTGGAGAAAAGTTGATCCGAGGTCTTTCCCTAACTCCATCCCTAGGTTATTTTAAATTGATTGATTTACAGATTGAACCCACAGCTCTCACATTAAGCAACACCACCATCCTCTTTTTTCATTTGAGATGGTGTCTTGTAAAGTCATGAAGTTGCCAAGGTGGGGCTAACGCATGCTAAAGTCCTTCCTTTACCTCCCAAAGAGCTAGAATTGTGGCTGTGCAAATCTAGCGTTGTCTATTTCCATCTAGTTCCTCTCAGGGAAGTGAGACAGTCTCCGAGAAATCTCACTCCTCACTGCTTCTCAGACTGTTTTCCCATCACAGTAGCTTCATGATTGTCACCAGAGGCAGGGAGAAGCATTCCGGAGACAAAGAGCCTTGGCTTCAATCCACCCCTAGCAATTAACTGTGCAAACACAGGCCAGAGCCTCCATTCCCCCAGCCCCAGATTCTCCATGGAATGGTGATAAATGTAGTACTTACCTCAAGAGGCTGTTCTGGAAGTCTAAATTAATGTGAGCGAAGCTGTCAGATACATGATAAAGTGGCTCGCTCTAACTGCATCTCTCTGGGCTTCCATTTATTTTCAATAGTGACAGCAAGGTGATTTGAAGACTTGAACTTCGTTATTTTGAAAGTCCTGCAAAACACGTGATGCTGTGTCATCGTGATTCTCCCAGAAATGACCATACCAGGAGCAACTTCGTTAAGTTTGGGAGACTCAAGCACATCAAAGCTAATTTTTTACAGTTGTGAGTCTTGCATTGTCATGACACTGGCAGTGTTTCTCGAGATAGGAGGAGGAAGAAACACAGTTGTAGAAGAGGAGGGAGATGAAAGAATGGACACTTCGGAGCTCACTACACCCCGACCTAATGGGTTTACGTCTGGCCTCTCCAGGTAGTGACAGGTGGTTATTAACATGCCCACGAACCCCTTGACTTCATCCAATCAACTGCCCTCCCTCCTCAAAGTCACTTCTGCGGGAGGATGAAAGGCAAGGCGGAATGATTAAGGTGACAGGTCCTGTGGCTCATTGAAAATCTGGGTCAAAAAATCCTGCCAAAAACTGTTTTCATCTGGAAAGGAAACACCCTTTTGCACTTTGTAATTCATGGGTGGACCACAAAAAAGTGAAAATAGCTGATGTCTGTGGAACGCTGCCACTCACTCCTAGCAACGGTCTTATTTACAGATACAAAAATCATTATTTCTCTCTGTTCCCCGGAGCGCAGCTTTAATCCTGGGGAAATTTTCTAGGCTCACAGATGAGAAGGCCAACCCTTCAAGGTGGCTTCACTCCAACCGCCAAAGTGGGAACAACAGGCTCACGCACGCGATTCCAGCTGCCACCTCCCACCTCCCACGGTCCCTGGGTCCTCCTGCTCATCCCATGGTGGATTTGGGCGGGTACCAGAGGAATGGTTTGAAATCAAAGCACTGTCCTTGATTTGCATGCACACAAGCCATGGAGGCTTTTGAAGTCTGCTGTGTGCCCCCTGTCTTTTCTCACGGTGAAAATACAGTGTCTTACAAAAGTCTGCATGTAATTCTTTAAAATGTAGGGGTAAAATCAACTTCCCTGTGCTTTCCAAAAGATGAATCTCTATACACCACAATATTTATGTGGCACATAAGCATAATGCTAGTAAGAATTATAACATATCACCTTTCTCTGGGTTTGTATTGTATACCTATCACTGTCCTAAGTGCTTTTCACATTTACACCCTAATATTTACAACAACCTTGTGTAAGAATAATAATGATGCAACAGAACATTTTCCACAGACCTGTTAAGTATCTTTCCCTAGGTCACAGCTAGTGAATATAGAGTTGAGTTTCAAAATCCTTTTGGATCTAGAGCCTAGGTTAATAACCCTCCTGGAACTTCGCTTTGTCTATCTTCTTGTCTTTTATTGTTACACCCTTTGTTTCCTAAAACATCATTGCAAGTAAAGAAGGAATAATGCGTATTCAGTTACCACAATGTCTAGGACAGGGGATGGTTACTTTTAGGCAGCTGAACAGGACGCTCTTCCATAATTGCAGAAGGATATAGAGAAAAGTTAATTCTCAAAAGCTTACACAGAAATTACACTGCACTGCTTATCAATGGCTAATATTTTGAGTCGTTTCTATGATGAAGTGTAACAAGAAACCTTGTCCCACAGGTGAGGGCCTTGTATGTGAGAATCCAGCTTTGTAAGGAATACTCTGCCACTTCAGGATGGTCACTTAGCTCAATTCCATTTTCTTATTTACAAGTGGAATAGTTAGGCACTTCTTAATTCTCTTTTAAGAATAATTGCTTGATTATGTATAAAAACAGAAAACAATGCAAAATGGAATTAAAAGTATCAGTAATGGGCCTGCCAGATAACTTAGTAGACTAAAGAACCTGCTTTGGCAAAGCACAGCTGCCAAGGTTTGATCCCTGGTGTGCGGTGCTGGCTCTGCCATGGGGGCGCACTGAGACTGTGTCTGAGAATGGGCATGGTGGCACGTGCCTATAATCCCCGCACTTGGGAGACTGAAAACAGGAAAATCATTATAAGCTCTATCTGCAGAGTGAATCCCTCCCTATAGACCCTGTCCTAAATTTAAAAAAAAAAAAAAAGCATCCATAAAGATAGAAAGCCAAAGGGCCAGAGAGATGGTTCAGCGATCGAAAGCGCCTGCTTAGGCAACTCAGGGACCACAGTTCAAACCCGAGCACCTGTGCTATGCCAGCCCCACCCCCAGGGCAGCCTGAGCCAGCCAGAATATATAATAAAAAAGATAGAATACCAAAATCAGGACCAGAGGGGGCAGGCATAGATGGCAGTGCACAAACAGGATGGACTCTCAATAACATTAGCTTTCAGAGTGGATCCTAGGCTTTTTATCTGAAAGAATTGAAAAGCTGTTAGTTTCTTTTGAGAGATGAAGTCCTCGCTAAGAATTCTCTCTAAAAGAGTTCTTTCAGATGCATCTTCATGGGAAGGTTTCCAAGTAGAGTGAGAGCAATGACCTTAATGACTTTCCAATCACAGACATCACCAAGAAGATTATACATCTTATTTATTAAAACTGCCACAAAGCATTGGGCCCAAACTTGGTAGCTGTTTTAACAAGAAACAGAAGGTGTAAATGAGTAAGGTGGGGCGCAGCTCCCAGTGATGTAATCAGGTGTGTGCCTGTGGGAAGTTAAGCTCCGTCAGGGAAAGACTCCGGGTAGAGTTTCTCTGCACTGATTTTTACACAGGACTATTTAGGAAGATGGCGAAAGCGATTACTGCTCTCCAAAGATTTCACACAAATTCACATACAGAAATGTTTTTGCATAATTATTTTTTTCAAAATAAAAACATATTGTATTGTTTTTAAATTATATACAATTTCGATATGCATAATACGATCACATGCGTCGCAGGGAGCTTGGACCTGTGCACTACGTATCTTGAGTCCTCTTTTAACCTTCTTTTCCTGCCCTCCTCTCAGCCCCTTAGCTTCTCTTTGTTCCAAAGCCTTTGCTTCCAATTTGTCATTCTTTTCTCATTTTTCTCTTTTCCCTTCCTCCTTTTCTACTCCCCCTACCCAATTCCCTACCTCACTGGGCATTTTATTCTTCCTTCACAATACCTGTGGTGTGTGTTAGTCCTGACACACTTTTGACTTCTCCCAACACAGAAAAAATGCAATATTTACATATGGATGCAAAATTTATTTCAATTAAGATATGGTCTCAAGGTGCTCCATTTAGCAATAAATGTCTCAAGTTTACCCTTTTCTAAGGGTGAGTAGTAATCCATTGCCTTGAACACACACACATACACACACACACACACACACACACCTTTATCCATTCATCAGTTGATGAATATTTGTGCTGATTCCAAGGTTGAGCTACTCCAAATTGTGCAGATGTGTACACATTACTCTGGTGTGATGTTTTCATTCTTTCAGGAAGATACCCAGAAGGGAAATAGTTGGGTCACATAGGGCCTGGAATCCTAGTTCTTTGAGGAAGCTCCACACTGATTTGCACAGTGGTTGCAGCAGGCTACATTCCCAACAACAGTGGAAAAGGGTTCCTTTTCCCCTGTAGCCCCATAGCGTTTGTTATTGGTTGGTTTCTTGAAGAAAACCATTCCTTCTGGATTGATGTGGAATCTCAGCACTGTTTTAATTTGCATCTCTTGAATGACCAGGGATGCTGAATATTTTTTTCATGTGTGTATTTGTCATTTCTACTTCCTCACCTGTGAAAAGTGTATTCATCTTAGATGCTCATTTTTATATTGGATTTTTAAATGAGGGGGGCTCTGATTTTTTTCAGATCATTGTGTGTATTTTAGATATTCATCTTTTGTTTGAAGAAAAACTGACAATCTTTTTCCACTATATGAATTGCTTCTTTACTCTGCTGGTGGCTGCTTTTTCTGTGAAAAAGACTTTTAACAAGATGAGATTCCAGTTGATGAATCTGTGTAATATTTCTTGTGCAGTTGGGATTTTGTTTGTAAAATTTTTGCCTACATTAGTGGCTTCAAGTGTTCTACATATTTTCTCTTCCAGCAGATTTAGTGTTCCTGTTTCAATATTTATGTTTTGATGCATTTTCAGTCTAGAACATGATGATAGACATAGGTCTAGTTTTAGTATTTTGCATACAGAAAGCCAGCATTTCCAGCATCCTTTAGTGTTGATATTTATTGAAGGAAATATCTTTCTTCTAGTAAAGGTGTTTGGTGTTTTTATGGAGGAGAAAGTAGCTGAGCATGTTTGGAGTTGTTTCTGCAACTTCTAATTTGTTCCATTGATCCTCAGATCTGTTCTACGCCTGCACCATGCTGTTTTCTTGTTTGTTTGTTTGTTTGTTTGTTTTTATCACCCTAGCTTTGTAGTAAAATTGAAGTCAGGGATTGTGATTCCCCTTGACTTGTCGTTGTTGCTCAGAAATTTTTTCTTTTTCTTTCTTTTTGCTATTCTAGGTCTCTCCTTGCGTCACATGAATTTTGGGATTGTTTCCTCTGTTCTATGAGGTAGGCTAATGATGTTTTTATCAGGCCTGCATTAAATCTACTTAACAATTTTGGGAGCATGGCCAGTTTTACTGTGTTGCTTCCCCTCACCCAAGCGCAAAAGCTATTTTGCCATTTTCTCATGCCCTCTTCAATCTCCTTTAGTACTGTCTTTTTCAATGCACAGAGGTCATTTACTCCCTCTGCTAGATTGATTCCTAAGAATTTATTTTTCTTTTCTTTCAGATGCTATTGTGAAAGACATGATTTCCCTAACTCCGCTCAGTGAGTTCATTGTTTGTGTACAGGAATGCTGTGGATTCTTAAATGCTGTCTTTGTGTTGAGCTACATGACAGAATTTGGTTATTAAATAGAGAAGTATTTTGGTGAAGTTTTAAGAATCTTCTATGTAGCATATTATACCACCTGTAAATACTGAAAACTTCTTTCTCTCTCTTATTCCTTTATTTCTTTCTTTTGCAAAGTTGTTCTGGCTAATAGTTCCAGCACTAAGTTGAATAGGAGTGATAACAGTGGAGACCATTGTTTTGTTTCTGATTTTAAAGTGGAGGCTTCAGTTTTTGGCCATTCAGTATCATGTTGGCTACTGAGTTGTCACATATGATTTTTCTCAGTGCGAGATAAAAACCATCTATTCTCACTTTTAGGAGGTGATGAGCCTTTATTTATTTTTTATTTAATTTTATTTTT
>PVKN010015084.1:0-18827 GCA_004027915.1 Capromys pilorides
TTGGGCAGCCTCCGGTGAAGGCATTTCACAAACAGGTTTCAAACTTGCCCGGCAGCTTCTGGTCTGAGCAATGGATTCCTAGGAAAGAAGGAAACCATGCTTCTATCTAGGAGGGCAGTGGAGCTGGGTGCCACCAGAGAGCTTTTCTTTCTGAGGTCTGTGGTGGCCCAGAGTGGAGGTTGCTTGGCTGCTTTTGCTTCCTCTGTCCTTGACTTCAGCTGCTCTCCTGGGCTTGGTGCAAGGACGTCACGGTCTTCCGCAGCACGCTGAGTCCTATCCACACACATGTTATACCCTAACCTTCCAACCCACTGGTACCTCTTTTTTACTCATAAAGTGATCACTTACAATCTTCACAGCAACTGTAAGAGGCTTATGTCACCACCCATTTTCCTAGTGGATAAACTGAGACTTCAAAGGGAGATGAGATTGACCGAGGTCACCCACACTGATGTGGCTTCCCACGTCCTCTGGAGGATGCAGTTTACATCCTCGTGTGGGTATTTTTCTCAGCCTGTGTGCGTCATTCTGAGTTCTTTTCTGAAGCCGGGTACTGGTCTAGCATATGGCATAGCCTATGGGTCTAGTTGCTGGATAAAAATTTTATTAAATAACCAAATATAAATTCCCAATGTTGAAGTGGGTCCCTTGGCTGGGGGAGGGCTGGCACAGCGGAGGCATGAAGGTTTGCCTCACGTGTACTGAGTATGTATTTTTCTGTCTACCTTGGGCCAGGTCTTGCTTGGTATTGTTGTCCCGGCTCTTGTCTTGGTCTGTGGCCAGCAGTGACGTGGCTGTTATTACCCCACTTTCCAGAAAAGGAAACAAGGAGAAAGGAGATCCAGGTACAGTTCTCTACTAGTCAGTGGCAAGATGGAGACTGGAATGTATCAGCCTTGTGGGATTGAGAATTGTTGCTGGGAGGGAATTGGGCTGGGCTGTGGGTCAGTGGCACAGCATGTGCTTAAGACGTGTGGGAGGTGGGCCCCGCCAAATAGCTCAGTGGGATAAAGCTGCCTGCTTACGCGCAGCGCAGTCGCCGATTCCATCCCTGGTGTGCGGTGCCGGCTCTGCCCCTGGGGCACGCTGAGACGATGACCGAGACTGGGCGTGGTGGTGCATGCCTGTAATGCCAGCGCTTGGGAGGCTGAAAGCAGGAGAATCATTACGAGTCCAATGTGTATAGTGACATCCTGTGGACCCTATAGACCCTGCTCCCCCACACCCTCCCAAAAGGTGTACCAGGTCCTGGGTTTAATCCCTAGCACTGCAAAAAGAAAAAGAAAAGAAACAGAACTGAAGAGGTATAACTCGTAGCTCTAGAGCAATGAGACACTTTGCTCATTTGGCCCCGAGAACTGACCTGTGCATGATTCTAAACCAATGACTCAATATGTTTGAGAACTAGCAGCATCATTACAATCAGATCAAAGTTCTTGAAGAGCCTGCTGTGGCAGGAGCAAGCACCTTGCTTGGCTGCCTCAGCATTGCGCCTGACGTGGCAAACGTCCTGGCTTTAGTTCTCTAGGGCCCAGGACTGAGCCCCTGGAGGAACCCTGGAGGTCCCGCTTGGAATGCCCAGGCCAGGGAGCTCAAGGTCACACGGTGGCCACGTCACATTCTTGACGCTATGGCATGGGGCCCCTGGAGCACTCTGCCTGCTCCTCATTCACCAACAGAACATCTTCCAAACAAGAGGAAGTATCTTTTGGAGAATTCCTATATTGTCAGATACTAAAAGTGCGTTACTTATTAGCCTACAAAGAAACTTCATTGGCCAGGAATCAGGACCCCCTTTACACAGCTAATAAGACCCTGGGCCCAGAGAAATTTAATAATAGGGTCCCATTAAGAACGAGGAGGTAAAGCCTCCATGGTTTGAGCCCAGGGCTGACCCCTCCGGATTCCCTGTTTGACAACAGCCAACACTGCCACCTTCCAACCTACCGCCCTCTGTCTTCCTCTGGTGTCCCCTAGCAGACAAGATTCCCAGAATTAGGTACATTCGGTTGAATCCACCTGCCCTTGCACCAGCCACTTCCCCTCTGTTCTTCAGTTCACCAGCACAAACAGCTGTCCTCCTGGCGTGACTCTTGGTGGGAGGCCTACCTTGTTCCCTGGGAGTCCCTGGCCTGCAGGGCCCCACCCCCATCTGGGACAGTTTCCTCATCCTCCTCTCTGCCTTTTGCTGTCCCCGGCAGAGCCTGTCTACAAGTGTGTCAGTGGCTTATTTGCTTTTCCTGACTGACCTTGGCGGTTCCTTTGGCTCTTTCTTCTCTCCTGAGAGGAGCTTTGACTTCCACAAGGGAAGGGCAACAGGAAGATGAGATGCTAAGAAAGGGTCAGCGTCTGAATCATTCCGTGAGGGACAAGAAAACGTTTCTCAGGGCTGGTGAGATAGCTCAGTGGTTTGAAGCGCCTGGTTAGGCAAGCTTAGGCAACCTCAGGGATCGTGATTTGATGCCTGGCACCACATGCTGCGCCAGCCCAAACCCCAGGGCAGGCTGAGCCGGCCATAACATAAATAAAAATCATTTTTTTTCTTTGTATTAAAGAAAAAAGAAAACATTCCTCAGAGAAGCTGGAGCACACACTAGTGAGCAGGACGCATTGTCCCTTGGGCAGGCTGCTTAAACAGCCAGGTGCTGGGCTCCCAGGAGGGCAGAGCTGGGAGCTTCTCTGGGCTCCTAGCCCAAATGCCACCCTATTATCTGGGCTTCACAATGCTACTGGGTCCTAAAAATTTACTCATGTGGAAAAGATACCTCTAGGCAGGGATGTGTAAATTATAATAATGATGGAGCAGTTAGTGTCCTGACAAGAAATGGAAGGCGCCCTCCAAAGGACTTCCGTTGAAGAGAAATTTAGTAAGGAGCTCTTTAGAGGGGTGTGCGTGCTGGGGGAGGTCTGGGGGAACCGGCCAGGGATGGCGACGCGGGGTGGGAATGCTAAGGAAGGACCTCCACCCTTCTTTCTTCCTGCCCCTCGGTCTCCGCGAGTGCCTTTCGCGGGCCAAACAAGCTAGGAGCCAGAGATCAGACAGTCCGGGTGATGCAGCTGCCAGAAGTGAGCTCGGAAGCAAAGGGGAAGGCAGGGAGGGTAGAGAACAGGGCGGGTTGGGCAAAGGGAGCCAACACAGCCCACCACGTGCTTGCTCACTGTGGGGACTGGGTCTCCATTGGTTTTCTCTGCAGAGCTGCTTTTCACCAACTCTGGGTCATTATAAGAGGATTCTAACCACTGTGAAGGCCATCTATTAGACTGGCCTGAAAATCCTCACCGTTGTTCTACTGACTGGGTATTTTATTGCTATTGATATGGCCTCTCAATTACATCCATTTTTCTTTTTTTTTTCTTTTCTGTCTCCTAAGACAGGGTCTTGCTATGTAATTCAGGCTGACCTGGAGCTCCCTGTGTAGTTCAAGTGATCTCAGGCTCACAGCGGCGATCCTCCTGCCTCAGCCTCCAAGTGCTGGGATTACAGATGTGGGCCACTAGGCCCTGCCATGCCTCACTCATGGTTTCTGTATCCAGTGTCTTTTGATTTCTTGATTTGCTTTCTCTCTCTCTAATCTTTTCTTATTTATGTATTTGGTATAGGGTCTCTTTATGCAGCTCAGACTCAAAGAGATCCTCCTGTCTCAGCCTCCCCAGTGCTGGGATTACAGGCATGTACCGCCATGCCTGGTTTCAGTGGCTGGCATGGCATATGGTACCAGGGTTTGAACCCAGGTCCTTGCGCTTGCCAGGCAGGCGCTTAGACCACTGAGCTATCTTCCTGGCCTGCTTTCTATTTTTTACGGAGTCCATCCTACAGGGATGCACACCCTTTGTGGAAGGATAAATGAGGAAAGAAACTTGTTGAGACTACACATACACAGTCATGCTTTTACCCTACAGTATTTGGCTGATCTTGGGTTGGGCATAGATGGGGACTTGTTGCTCTGTCAGTATTTTGAAAGCACGCCTCCACTGTCGCCTTGCTTCCAGTATTACAGTTAAGAGCTTGGAAGCCACTCTGACTCCAGATCCTTGGTGTTCTTTTTTATTTTAAACTTTATTTATATTACGGCTGGCTCGGCCCACCCTAGGGGTGGGGCTGGCACAGCATGCATGCCGGAATTGAACTGCAGTCCCTGCGGTTGCCTGAGCTTGCCTAAGCAGGCGCTTTAGACCGCTGAGCCATCTCACTGGCCCCCCTTGATGTTCTTTCTCTCCAGTACCTTAGTGATTTTTTTGTTGTCCCTGCTGCTCTGAAACGTCATAAGACACATGTATCTTGTAAAGTGTTTTTACTTCATTTATTAGGATGGGTACATGACGGGCCCTTCAGGGGAATGTGTCTCTTTATTCCTGTGGTAGTTTCCTTCCCTTCCTCATTTTCTCTATTCTCTCTTTGTTAGTCTACTATTGGACAGTTATGAATGATCCTCTGTTCACCAGTTTTCTCTTCATTTCCTTTTATTTATTTTTGTCAGTGGGGAAAGGGCGCAAATGAAGTGAGATTTCCTCAGTATTATCTTCTTTCTCACTTGGACCTTTAAAAATTTCCTTTATTACTTCAAGATAAAGAAATTTTCTTTATCATTTCAAAGCTCATTTTCAGGAGCTTTGTGGTGTCCTCACATGTTCTCTCATAGCATCCTGTCCTGCACTGAGATTCTTCTTTCGCGTCATCAAAACTATTAATCACAGGATTTGTCTTGAAAACGTTATTTCCCTGAATAGTTTTTTTTTTTTTGTTCCTACCAAGTTGCTTTTTCCCTACTTTTTCAGAATCTCTTTCCCTCGTGCTGGCTTTTTTTCCTTAGCTGTAAAATTGGACTAGATGCTCTGGATGATGAATGGGAAACCTAAAAACAGACTGTATATTTGGAGCAGGTGAGTGGAGTGACTTCGAACTTCAGAGTAGAGGTTTCTGGCTGGGCTGTTCACTGGGAAACCCAGTATCTTCAGGCACAGGTGGTCAGGTTACCTGGCCTCTTGCCATGAGCGTTAAGGTCTGTCTGAAGCAAAGGTCTCTAACCCCCAAACCACAGCCCAGTACAGTCTTTGGGCTGCTAGGAGGCAGGCTGGCTGCACAGTGGGTGGTGAGCAGCGAGCCAGCGAGCGCTGTGTTTACAGGTGGCCCCAGCACTCCCACTGCTGCCTGAGTTCTGCCAGAGCAACGGCAGCCCTCGACGACGCTCCTAGGAGCGTGGACTTTACTGGGAGCTGCACATAGGAGGAATCCAGGTTGTGAACTCTCCTGTAATAAGAATAGATAGGAAGTGCACAGTGTACTATTAATAATGATGATGATAATAATAATAATAGAAATAAAATGTCAGTAAATGGAACACACTTAAATCATTTCCAAATGACCTCACCCCAGTCCTTGGAATAATTGTCTTCCCTGGTGTCAGTAAGATTGCAAGCCCTGGACTGGGAATCCAGTGTGGGGACGACATGCAAATTATAACTCGGAGTAATTCTATCCCAGAGGACTGTTTCTAAGGAGTATGCCAAGAGGAGTGGGAAGGGAACTGTCAGCCCCTGTCTGCAGGACAGGCCACCATGGTGCTGAACATGTGCTACTCTTGACGCAGTAGAGGAACTGAGTCTCTGAACAGTCAGGTCGGACATATGAGAATTCACGGAGTGTTTCCCTTGCACACCAACACAAGGCCAGGAACACGCTCTTGGGTTCATTTAATACCCACAAGTGGGCCGGCCTTCTGGTTAGGCATTGGAGAACACTGGAGAGCTGGGGTTTTTTTTTCCCTTTCATTTAGCAGTTGAATGAACAGTAAGCATAGAGATTAAATTAACTGATCTAAGGTCAGACACCTATTAAGTAACAGGGTAAAAAGTCACATACCGACTCTGTTTTTTATTCCAAATTTCTACATGATTATTTTCTTTTAGAAGATCTTTATTTTCTAAATAAGGAAACTCATGTTTGTTCTAGATATCTTAGATAGTACTTGACATTCCAAATACTTTAAAAGCAACTATAAGGCCACCAAAACACTGGGTGATATTTTCTCATAGGAAGACAGCATAATTTACAACTTATACTAACTTACTGCCTGTTTGCATCTTCCCTAGCTTCAGTCATTTAGGTTGGTAAACCTATACGGTTCCCATCACACAGCCTCAGTAGGCATAGGCAGGAGAGAGAACTCCGTGGCGCAAGTGCCTGCCTGGCAAGGTCGTGAGTCTGAAGCCCTGTCCCGCAAAATAAATAAATACATAGATAGATGATAGATAGATAGATAGATAGATAGATAGATAGATAGATAAAAAGAGAGACAGAATTCTAGAAGGCCACGGAGTGAAGAGTTGCCTGTGAAAGGCAGCTGAAAAAGATGCGCTTCAGTACCCTGGAGAGCTCCACAAGCTTGGATTCCCAGGCTCTCCTGGGCTTGGATTTGTTTTCTGCACTGGCCAGTTCAAAGAGCTTTGTGAGCGTGGATGGTAGTTCCCACCGCCAAGACCTTTCTCATGCAGTTCCGGTAGTGGGAGCGTCTGGCTAATTTAGACTCATCGTCTAATGTTCTATTTCACCCTTAATTCTTCTAGACGGGTTTCTGAGCTTCCCTCACCCTCAATGATAGTGTACTGCTGTCCCTTCTTCCCTGTGTCTCTCATGAACATTATATGTACCATCCTAATTATAACTATCTGCTTGCCTGTTCTAATTAGAGTGTAAGTTCCTTGAGTTAGGGACTGAATCTCGGTTGTCATTGGTCCTAATAAAGAAATAATATTAAAAGTTAAATACACGAGTGCATCTTTTGTGGATAATGGGGAACTGCTGAAGGTGGCTCTCAGGAGAGGTAATTTTGCTTGCTAAGGGATACACATTTGTTGTTGTCTAGAAATGACTCTGGCTGTGTGTCAGGTGGTCTCCACACAGGTAGAGACCATGGGTGCTTCTAACTATCCTACATATTTGTACATGCCACAGCCCCTGCAATAAAGAATCCTGGCCCCCAATGATACTTATGTTGAGGTTGGGCAATCTTGTTTTAGAATAATGAAACAGATGTAATCAAACTCTTCTTCAATCAATTGAAGAGAGCAGTGGATTCAACCAGTTCATTTCACCAATGAAGCAACTGAGATGGTTTGTTTGTAGGGCCAGAGCAAGAGTTCACACTAAACGGACCCTTTCCACACATCTATAGTTTGTTGACATTATTTTTAGCCACCTGGACCTCTAAGGAGTGCAGGAATAGAACTGATTACCTCAATGCACATTTTCCTGGGTTCATCAATCAGGCTTGGAGAACAAGAATGGGATTATTTAGCCCAAAGAAAATATTGTAAAGTCACAGTGCAATGACAAGCAGAAACAGCCAAAGAACACCCATGATCTGGAGGTGGATTTATTTACACCAATAGGCACTGACCA
Source organism: Capromys pilorides (assembly GCA_004027915.1). Taxonomy (NCBI): domain Eukaryota; kingdom Metazoa; phylum Chordata; class Mammalia; order Rodentia; family Capromyidae; genus Capromys; species Capromys pilorides. The sequence continues at coordinate 7,400 of PVKN010015084.1, forward strand.
GGATCATTTCCAGAAAACCAGGCCTCAATCTTTGGTGGTCTAGGGTTTTTATATGATGCACAGGAAGAGGAACAAAGATGAGGCAGGCCAGCCTGGCAGTCCTTCTGATCAACCAGCAGAGTGAGATCACTGGTTCTAAGGGCAGATTAATGACCGCCAATCTGTGAAGCTTGGTACAATGGTACAACCAAGTATCCTGTACGTTTGGTGTTATGGCTTGTGTCTAGTTGTCCCCCCAGTGCCTCATGCGGTCAGGGGGGTGGGGACTTCTAGAGTTTAATTCATGATCAAGGCGGGATGATGGGTGTGAGTACTACACCCACCCTGGGGCAGAGAGCCTGAATGCAACTTAAGGGAGACAGACTTCCTCCTTGTAACCATTGTTGCTACCACTCCTCCCTTCACTCTCTTGCTCTCCACCACTGCCATGTGCCGCTCTGCCTTGGAGCCAGCTGAGTATGGACTGAGGCCTCTTGCAACTGTGAGCTAAATAAACCTTTCCTTCCTTCAATGTGGATATTGGGTATTTGTCCCAGCAACGAAAGAAGAGTGACGGAGACATTTGGTTACACTCTCATAGTAATAGGGGTCAAGAAAGCAATTACAAAGCCATGGAACAGTTACAGAACTAGGCAGTCTCAAAAGAACAAAGTTTTAAAAGGAATGATTTCTTTGCTATGGTTTTTCCCTTTCACTGTCTTCTCTTGTCATTCCTCAGGAAAAAAAAAAAAAAAAAAACTTTTTCAATGCTCAGGTTGTTCTTTTTATCTAAAGTTGATCAAATCTGAGAATTACTGGATCTTGTCCATTATAGACTTTAGACTGAATTAACAAATTTTCATGATTACGTTAAACACAGCCAGAATCCAGACCCCAACATAAAATGTCAGCACACTAATAACAACAAACATTTTCTAATTACAAGTGATAACCCTAGGCTTTTTAGATGAGGAAGGCAGTTTAAAATAACAAGTCTGAGGGCTGGCCTGATAGCTCAGAGGACTAAAGTGTCTGCTCAGGCAGAGCACAGCGGGGGTTTGCTCCCCAGTGTGCAGTGCCGGCCCCACCTGCAGGATGTGCCAAGATGGCCACTGAGACTGGATGTGGTGGCACACACCTGTAACCCCAGCACTTTGGGAGTCTGAAAACAGGAGAATCACTACAAGTCCAATCTATGTAGTGAGATCCTGTAGACCCTGTCCTAAATACAAAAATAAAATAAAATAAAATAAAACAGTAAGTCTGACTAACAAAACCATATAAAGAGTAAGGAAAAGAGTCCTACTGATTCTCTTTTGTTCCTCTGGAGCAACTGTCCACAGAGTTTAAGGCAAAAAAATATGAGCTAGGGGCCGGCGAGATGGTTCAGTGGTCTCAAGCGCCTGCTTAGGAGGGCTCAGGCAACTGCGGGGACTGCGGTTCGATCCCCGGCACCACATGCTGCGCCAGCGCCACCACCAGGGCAGGCTGAGCCAGCCACAAAATGAATAAATGGAGAAACAAACACAACAAGCAAACAAATAAATAAATAAATAAAATTTAAAAAAAAAAAAAATATGAGCTAGGAGGGTGAGGGGAAGCAAGGACCAGGGTAAGTAGCCTGAAAAGACACAAAAATCAAGGGGAATCGACATGGAGCAATCCCGTAAATGGTGTCCTCAGGCTTTGCCATGAGTGGACTGGTCAGGGGGCACTGTCTCTTCAGAGGAGGTGTCCAGGTAAATTTTTTTTTAGCAGATATAAGGCTGGATATCTGAAACTTGTAGGGTAGTCAATGAGTACCTGGGTTACCGGTGAGAGCAGGACTGTCTACAGATATGGCTGGTCTTTGGAACTGATTACAAGCTGTATGTAGTTTTTATTTAATATAGTTTTTGAGTTACTCTGTTATAAATCCAAGTCCATTACTGCTGCTGCTGCTGATCAAGTATAGGCCTTACCTAGGAAAGATTTTTTTTTTTTAATGGCAGGACCCTGCAAACTTTTATTGTCTTCTCATTATGGGTAGAAAATGGGAGATTAGAGCTGGTAACACAGATGTGGAAGCCTGGGCTGACTGCAGGGGTACAGGTGCCAGCTTGAGCTTGCATAACATACGGGGTGGGGGGCAGGTCTGCTTCTTCATCATTGGTGGCAGGCTTCCAAACAGCAGCAGGAAGCGGCAGTGGGACAGCTTTGGCCAAAATGATTTCGTCAAAGGTGACCACAGCATATCTAGCCTTTGCTAAGAGAATTACTTCCATCTGTAAGTAACGAGTGCTCAGCATCTCTCAGGTGGTATTATTTTTAAAAGTCTGATTGGCTCAGAGAGTGTCAAGCAGTCATGGTCCATCGGGCCCAGCCATATGCATGGGTACATGGCAGGATTGAGTGGTTTTATTTTCACAAGAATCAAGTAGGGACTTTTGCATGAGTCTGTGGTCCTGGGTGAGGTCCACCACAGTATGTGGCACCTGGACAGTTAGGTCTTAGCCTAAGGTGGGCTTGTCAGCTTTTTTGATCAGAAGGACAGGGGCTGCATATTTGCACAGGTTGACCCCTGGGCACTCTCAGGGACTGACAGTCTGTGTAAGCACCAGTGTTTTTGTGAATGCAAGGATTCAGATTTTGGGCTGTTCCCTGTTCAGCAGCATAAGTGTCTACCTGGCAAGTGTGAGGTCCTGAGTTCAATCCCTTGTTAATAATAATAATAATAATAATAATAACAACAACAACAACAACAATAATAATAATAAATTCAGATGTTATAGAAGCCAGCAGCTCTAAGAAACTTGTGGAGGGTTTTTTGGTACCAGTTTTTGTCAGATATTATAGCAGAGCTTCTGTCTTTTTGGAAGGCAGCTTGGGTGTCATTCTGGGAAACTAGTAAGGGGACAGTGACAGAGCTGGAAGTGACAGAGAAATATTAGAGAAAAGGTGCTGGTGGCTTGGTCAGATCTGTTCCTAGAGCCTCACTGAAAAGAGTGAAGAATCCTTATTCCCTGTGGCCATTGAGTCCAAGTGGCCAGGCCTTCTACCTCAGAATCTTCCCAGTTGGAGGGGCTTATGGAAGCATTTAGGCATTTTAAAAATCTAGAACAGCCTAGAAGGGCGTGTGAGTTGGGACCTGAGAGTACAAGGTGATGGCTGTGTTGTTGACAGCACAGAGATCTTGCCAAAGGTGATTACTGATCAGGATGTGTGGCTAGATGCCTGTTTGTGCTTCTTGTGACATCCGACAGCAATGGGGGCATGAGGTGGCATGGTTAATGGCCAAGCCCAGAGGTTAGTTCTTCATTCATACCTCTAGGAGGAGACTTTTTAGAGCTTCAGGATTGTGGTTATCAGTCTCAGATTGATACAGGTGTCATCTTCTTCTCAGGAACAGTCCAAGTTCAAAGTGTAGAGCTAAATGAGAAGGAGACTGACACTTGGTACAAAGGAGATAGTAGCTTCTAACTTGAAGAGGTCTCTTCAGAAGTGGTATGAGGACTGGCTTGTATAGGAATTCATGTTTGGTGAAGTGTCCTCTCCAGCTGCAATTTTGTGCATGGCAGGAGGGGCAAGAGGCAGGAGTCCCAGTTGCCCTGACAATGGTAACTTTTTGACAGAGAGAACCTTTGAAGGCAGAGGGTTCTGTCCCATTATCTACCAGGGAAGTCACAGGTTTGCTCTAACTTTTACAAGGACCGTTGGATCTTGGGGGCCCAATTTGATAGAGCTCAGTATGTCCTATCTATTCAGGCCTGACAGGGTGAAACTCATTTATCAGGGATGACTGTACTATTTTTTCTTAGTCAAAATGTGGAACTCAGAAGGACTTGTTGACAGTCACCTCAGGTGGGCATTAGGTGACACTATCTAACCAGGCTAGTCATAGCCATGAAGCAGAAGGTTCAGGGAGAAGACCTCATGCAGGCAATGGCTAGCTGAAACCAGTTCAGCTGGCTGTAAGTACACAAGTTGGGAAGTGCCATGGCGGAATTCTCAAGAATGAGCCTCTCTCTCTCTCTCTCTCTCTCTCTCTCCTCTGCTTTGAGCAGTTTGGTTTCATTTTTAACTCCATAAAAGCCCCTTTTCCTGAAGATAGGGACTGTGGGTTTTCACTAATTCTCATCCCTGACATTCTATCCTTGTACAATAAATGAGGGCACAACAGACAAAGGTGGGTGCCCTGCAGAGAGAGACCATTCAGATGCCTGTTTGGCCCCACTCTTGCAGGGACTTAGGTGTGATTTAGCTAAGCAGGGTATGAGGCCTCTGTTATGCCACGCGTCAGTCACCAGGGAACTGCAGGTGAGGGCCCAGTCAGCTACTGAGACCAGTGCTTTCTAGTCCTGGTGCACAGACAGAGCAGCCTGTTGCTTACGCTGGTCAGTCCACTCACTCACACATTCATTCAGAGGTCAAACATTCTAACTTCTTTCCCTTGAGGGTGGCCTTAACTAACAAGAGTTGATCTTGTTCTTCTTCTGCTAGACTAACTGGGATGCTCCCGGGAGTCTTCCTGGAATCAGACAGACAGATGAACAGACTGTGTCTTCTTCCCTTTGGGGATCTAGTGTCAGTCGCGTTAGCAGGAAGCCAGGAATCCTCCTCCAGGTCTCTGAGGTGACTTGAGAAATCTCAAGGGGGAATCTTCCTGTCAGGACTTGGAACAGTTCTTGCACTGTCTGTGAGGGCCATGACTGGTGACCAAAAAGGTTAGCCTAGTTGGTCTTGCTGTCTGACACACCAGAAGCAATGGCAAGAAAAAACATCAAAACGACACCCAGGATCTGGAGACAGATTTATTTATGTCAACAGGCACTGATCCAGAGCCTTTCCAGAACATCAGGCTCCAATCTCTCATGGTCTAGAGCTTTTATATGATGCATCAGCAGAAAGTACAAAGGAGGTACAACAAAGGCAAGACAGAGCAGCCTAGAAGTTCTTATGATTAGCTAGCAGGGTGAGATCACTGGTTACAAAGGTAGACTAATGAATATCAATTTATGAAGCTTGGTACAATGGTGTAATCAAGTATCCTATATGTTTGGTTATGCTTTCATAGTTAGAGGGGTCAAGAAGTTAATTACAAAGCCGCAGAGCAGTTTCAGAGCTAGGCAGTTTCAAAAGAACAAAATTTTAAAAAGAACAATGTCTCTTGTACAATTTCCCACTTTCCACAGTACAGACACAGCTGGTCTCCCCACAGCAGTCTCTCTTCTAGAAACATGTGCAGCAAACTTAGGGCTCAGTAAGAAGAAGAATTCTCTTAGTGGCTGATTTCTGAACAATTCAGTCTGCTCTGGAAAACTAGAGATTTTTTCATGGAAGAGTGAATTATTTTAAACCACTCTGCATTAGAACCAATTAAAGCTCTAGAGGGCTCAGCCTGCCACAGGAGAATTCACTCTAAGTGCTACAGGCTAAGAGGATTCAGTATAATTCTCCTCCATCAGCAAATAAAAGCATTTGTGGGGGATGAACTCAATTTCTAAGGGAAGCCTCGAACCCCAATGTGATGTCTCCCTCTTCAAGTACCTCCAATTCAGAATGACTGACCCCAAACAGTGTGGACTTTACCTTTCATGTCTCACACCTGCCACCTTCTCAGACATAATCATTAGCTCTGTTGAGTCAGAAAAGTCAAATGATTCAGGCACCACAAAGAGGGAATCAGCAAAGGACAGAAACATAGGAAGAGGAAATCTGTGCAGTGCCTTGAATAAGAGTGCCTTCCAATAAATTTGGTAAATGGTCTTCAAGGGAATCAGCAGAATGCATTAATCATTTATTGTATATCATCACTGGTGCTTACAGGATGAGTGGAAATATTTGTGGGCCCATGGAGGCTCTGTAGCAGTGCAGAAGGGGAAGCTCATTTCTGCAGGAGCTCAACTTATTCTACTAAAGTCTTCCTTGGAGAAGCAGAGGCTGTTTCTGTTTTGGCTGCTGCTGGTCTGGGAATGTAGGTGGCACAAGAAAAGAAAAAAAGGCAGCAGGCTTCTACAAAGAAATGTTTCACCACCTTTGTTTATTGTCCTTTTACACACACACACACACACACACACACACACAGTGGTTTAGTAACCCCGAAGTTGCATTCAAAGAGATGGAGACTGAAAGTCAATTCAGTGATTTCTCTGGCTTTCAGATGTATACATTGAAACTAATAATGCTGATATGTCCAGCCAGCCAAGGGAGTTATGTAAGATGATATATGTAAAGATTGTGGATTGTGGAGGTGCTAAATAAATTTTCCACTCTGACAAAAGTGTTCAATCCCTACTTGGGAAATTTTCTAAAGACAGAAAGTTTTGCCTAGAAGATTACTGAGTAGGGATTTGTCAAAGACAGATGGTCTAACGGAAGCAGACATTTCCATCAAGGGTCCACTTGAGGGCTCATGATTTTCCAGATCTCTTTAGAAGATGTAGTGGCTGGGTTTGTACTTAACCAAAGCTCTGAATTGCTTGCTCTGTATTTAAGCTTCAACAGGATGAATCTGTCACAGAGCAGGCTTGGAGAAGGTCCAATACCTTTTGGATGTTGAAATAACCTGGGGCTTAGAATTCAGAGACAATGACAAACAAGAAGCACCTTGCCGTGGGGCTAAAGAAAGAAAAGTATTTCCACTACAAAAGAAAAATAAATGTGGTTGATGAATCTACAGTTAGCACAGCATGGTGATTAGTCTCCAACATGAAAGGCATCACACCCAGCTCATCAGAAACACTGCAGAAATTTTACAAAGATAAAGATTCCTTCTTTAATCCTGGAAATTAAAGAAGCTGTGAAGGGACTCAGGATCATGTTCTTGTTTTCTTCTCATTTTTAATTTATTATTATTTCTTTGATACAATTTGGTATCCTCCTGTCTCAGCCTCCAGTGCTGGGTTTTCAGGTGTGTACCACCATACCCAGTTTTGGTGGCTGGCACAGGGCATGCTAGTCTGGCATTCTACTAATGAGCAACATTTCCAGCTGTTTTTTTGACAAGGTCTAGCTATGTAGTTCAGGCTGGCCTCACACTCATTATATAGCTTAGGCTGGTCTTGAACTTGCAGCCATTCTCCTGTCTCAGTCTCTCAAGTGTTGGGATTGCAGATGTGCACCACCATGTCCAGCTGTATGGTACCAAATGAGTCCACTGGTTGAAATTAGCATAGCTCTGGATGTGGATGATGAAAGCCTCTTTGTGGATGTGGGCAATAGCAATAAATGCAGTTATAACCTGGATGGATATAAAAGAGAGAAGGCAGGCTTGCTGCTGCTGCTTGCTGCTTGCTGCTTGCTGCTTGCTGCTTGTTGCTTGCAGCCTCTGCCCAACACGTAATGAACTGTTTCTCCCCTGTGATGCCCTCCCCCAAGGCACCTTGCCTTGGAGCCAGCCGGCTATGGACTAATACCTCTACACACTGTCAGCTGAAAGAACCCTTTCCTCTTTAACTTGTAGGTGTTGAGCATTTTGTTTCAGCAATAGATAAGTAAATAAGGCAGCATGGATCATGGGTAACATGTCTTTACTTCTTTTGGAAAGATACTCAGAAGGAGAATAAATAGCTGAGTCAAATAGAACTTATAGTTTTAGTGTTTTTTTTCTTGGTCCTGGAGATTGAACTCAGGACCTTGCACTTGCCAGGAAGGCACTTATGCCACTGAGCTAACTCTTCAGCTCTAGTTTTAGTTTTTTAAGGAACTTCTATACTTATTTCTACAGTGGTTGAACCAGATTACATTCCCACCAACAATGTAGAAAGGTTCTTTTTCTCCTGTAGCCTTGATTCAATTTATTATTGATTTCCCAATGATAGCCTTTCTTTCTGGAATCAAGTGGAATATAAGTGTCATTTTAATTTGTAGTTCTCTAGTGGCCAGAGATGTTAAACATTTCTTCATGTATTCATTGGCCATTTATATTTCTTCTTTTGAGAAGTGACAGCCCATTCCAGTTGTCCATCTTTTTATTTAGGTCTTTTGTTTGGGGATGTCTAGTTTCTTGAAGTTCTTTATACATGCTAGATGTTAGTCTTGCCTGAGGAATAGCTTTTTCCCATTCTGAAGTTTGTCTTTTCACTCAGGTGGAAATGTGTACCTGAGAGATGACACTGTCTGGAAGTGGAGGTCACCATCAACATCAGGGGTATTTTGGCACTCATGACTGCACAAGGAGACTCAGCCTTCATCTTCTCATCTCTCACCACTGTCCACCGGGCACTCAAATGTCTCCCAATACACTTGGAACTTTTCTAATTTTCTTCACGCCCTCTTCCTCAAAATGCAATGAGCTCAGCTTCACTAACAGAGTAGCCTGACTTGCTGCTTAAGAGGGATCTTTGGAATGAATGTAGGCTGAACTTCTGATGTGGTCCTAGACCAACCTGCTCCATGCCCTCAATATCCAGAGCAACAAAGTAGAACGAGCTTGGGTCATTGCCCAATTACAGGTTCATATGATAGTTACAGGAAAAATATAAACATCTATTTTATTCTAGCCAGTTTTTTTTTTTTTTTTTTTTTTTTTGGTCTCTATTCAGAAATCTGAAACCACATCCTATCAACTAGTGGAACAACTATCATAATACAGGCAATAAACAGTTGCAGAAGAGGTAGCATTTAGCACAGCAAAATACCTCCCTGAGGAGGAGCTCTTTCAGCCAAGCACATGAAACTAGTGGTAGTTAACCAGGTGAAGAAATGAAGAAAGGACACATAGATGAAGGAGAAGTGTGAGCACGGGTACAGAGGCAGGAATTCAAAGTGCTTGGGAAGTTGTAGTTTAGAATTACAGAGTTCAATGTGAATGAAAAGAGGAAGGTAATGAGGCTGGGTTTGAAAGGGAGATTTGTGTGGCAGAAGACACGTGCGATGACATGATGAATGTTCCTCAGAGACCCCTTCCCTAGAGGGTCCCTCACCGTGGAAGGCTATCATGAAATCTCCCACCATGCGCAATACACCATGGCCTCTCTTGCCATGAACCTTCCATCATGGGCCCATCCCCCTCCATGTGACTTCCCACCATGGAGGTCCCCATGATGGAACATGCTCACCATTCAACCAATCCCTCTACCATGAGACCACATACTAGGGAACCTCACCATGAAGGCCCTTATCCTGGAAGCTCTTCCCATAGAACTCTTCACTGCAGAACTTTCACCATGGAGCTTTCTGTGTCTTCAGTAGCTCTAAAGGAGAAAGGATCAGTGGATTAAAGCACCTGCAAACACGCACAGGGCTGGGTGTTCAATCCCCAGGACTGCCATGCAGGCCTTGCCACCGGGGTGCGCTGAGAGGGCAATTGAGACTGGATAAGGTGGCGTGCGCCTCTAATTCCAGCTCTTGGGAAGCTATAAACAAGTGGGTCACTACGAATCCCATCTAGTAGTGAGACCCTGAACATTCTGTAGATCCTTCCCTAAAATACAAAAGAAAGAAACAAAGCAAGCAAGCAAGCAAGCAAGCAAGCAAGAAGAAAGGAGAATGAAAGTCAGAAGGCTCTATTAACTTCCTAAAGGAGATGGCAGACTCACAGCGGACCTCAGGGCAGTATCCCTACCAGCTGCATTTCTTCTGAGACACACATGAACCTCCCGTGGCTCCTATAAACAGAACATTAGTTGGTTGATTGATAGGTCTCTCAATACCAACTCAGAGCAACATCAATTACTGAGTAAATTTAGCACAAACCTAGTAAGAAAACAGGCAGAAGAGTTTTATTTGGTTCAAGGAAGCTCTCGAACCAAAGGAAACTAGGGGAAAAAGGATGAGCAGAATCACTCTGTCGAATTATTACTACTATTATTATATAGGGTCAGCCATATCAAATAGATAGTAACTTCCACAGTCTAAAACCCTATCAAGGCCCCCGTGTTTCACATGCATTCCTATTTCTCTGGGTTAACAGGATCCTCTTTCCCTTTTCTGTTTCTTTCCAGGCCTTTGGCCAGCCACTGATTTTGAGCCATCTTGTTTCATACTCTCGTAGGTGCCCTTGTTGCTGAAGTTTTCTAATGAATGTGTTACCGCTAGGTACTCCTGTCAGCTCAGCCAATTCCAGGATCCTTCCCTTAAGCACTATCCCTGCAGCCTGGAAAAGGGACACAAGAGGCAGGGGCTGCCCACTACTAGCAGCTATTTACTTACCTGCTTACTTCTGCAGCTCAGTGTATTATCACAGAGTGATGGATTATGGTTTAGACATAAAATACTGTCAAAGTCCCCTGTGCAGAGGGGGGCTTTCAGAGGGTGATTGGATCAGAGAGCCTTATACTCATCAGTGTGTTAGTCCTCTGATGGGTTGAGTGCTGACTGCGATACTGGAGTTGGGGCACCATCTGAAGAGATGCGTGCTCCTCCTTGTTCATGCTGGCTTCCTGGTTGCCATGGGTTGGGCAGCCCACCTCTCCCCTCCCTCCAATCTTCCCATCATGCTCTTTGCCTTGGGGCCAGCCAACGTCACCCTACATCTGCTGAGTATCTCCAGGCAAAACAAACCTCTCTTTCAAGTTGTGGGTGCTGGGTTTTTGCTCTAGCTGCAGAGAAGTTAACTAACACATCCTGGAACCACCACTGCAGCCCAGAGATAGATATCTGCAGCCAGTTCGCTGTCCTACATCACTAACTCCTTTCTCTTTAGCGCTCTGGCGCCAGGTCTTCCAGCTCCAGATTGCTGCTTTTCCCCCTGCACCATGTCACTGACCTGAACTCTCTTTATAGAACAGAAATGGAATGATAAAAACACTGAGCAACTTTCCTGTGGTTACATGGAATATGCAGGGCTAGAGCTTGAACTCATGCATTCAAAGCCCTCTGCACCTCAGCAGATCTCTTCTTAGCTCATCTAAGTCTTAGCCATCTTCCAAGGTCAGCAACACTCTTGTTTGGGTGGTGTTGCAGTCAGGGTTTGCAAGGGAAAAGATATTATTCAGACACATAACTTATAGGATTATTTTATAATAGTCACCCTAAGAGTCAAATACAAAAGACTGCAGCTAACCTGTCCACATACTAGAAACCCAAAGAATCCAGTGGAGGATCTGGCATCCCATGGCAACGGTTGCATTAGTCCAGCTGGAAACCTAGGGCCCATGGCAATGTCCTTGCTGATCTCCTCTGACTAGAAATTTCTTGCGTTGTCTGTTTCTTTGATAGGACACTTAGCAATAACTTCTGGATTTGTCATATTATGTTCTTGATTCATCTTCTCCGGTTTTGTAAACTTTTTTTTTTAGCTCAGGGATCACAATTTTTACGTTTATGCTTCGCTGACTTTGAAAGGAGGGAGGCCCGTGTGCTCCCAGGCTCTGGAGTCGGACTCTCTGTATTGAATCCTGGCCCAGCTAATTGCTTGCTGTGTGACATGGAACTATGTAATCTCTGTCCAAGTGCCTTCCTGAAGGGTTGTTGAGAAAATTAAAGTCTATAATAACTTTCAAGTGGGTAGCACAGTTCCAGGTACATA
>PVKN010015085.1:0-18713 GCA_004027915.1 Capromys pilorides
CTGGTAACCTAAACAACTAATCTGAAGACAACATTATGTAGCATAACAACCATTGTCAAATTTTTATTATTTTGTTTAGTGGAATTCTGTATCATTTCTAATGTGGGGTTTGGTTTTGTTTACTATTTTTTATTCTCTTTAAAAATATTTTAAAAATTTTAAGAAAACAGTATCTTAAGAGCAGGCAAATAACTTACTCTCGTGACTCAGACAGAGCCTAAGCCTCAGGTCTCTCTTACGGTCTATACACAAAGCCCTGACTATGTTTCCCAAATCTATACTAAATCCCACGAGAAACAGAAAGACACAGAATCCATGAACTAATGAGCAGGTAAAGAAAATGTACATGTCCACAGTGGAATACTTTTCAGAAAGAAGAATGAAACCTTGTTGCCTTATTTGAGGTAACATGGAAGGATCTAGAAGTCATGATGTTAAATGAAATCAGCCAGGCACACAAAGCCAAGCACTCCATAATATCACTCACACGTGAACTTGAAAACTAGATGGCACAGAAGCTGTAAGTAGCAGAGATTGGGCAGATCAGGGGGTGGAGATGGGGCTACAAGCTGGTGGAAGGCTGGCCAAAGGACACTAGGTTACACGGGTGCAAGATGTTCTGATATGCTGTTGCCCCACAGGATAAGGAAAGATAATAACAATGCTAGAAGAACATATTTTGGAAGATTTTTCCATACAGAAATGACAAATGTTGGAGGAGATATACACATTTAACCTGATTTCCATGTAACACAATGTATATATACACTAAAATGGAACTCCATGAATACATATGATTTTGTGAGTTTTATGCAGCAATTAAAATTTTTAGAATTTCAAAAATTAAAAAAATAATTTTTTGAAGCAGCAGATTGGCGGGACTGTTACATATCTGGGACTGTGTCTGTACTGGCGGCCCAGCTCCTCTACTTGTAGTTAGCTTTAAAAGTGCTTCCATTAAATGATTATGATTTTTCAGACTAGCAAGATAGGTCAGCATGCACCTCCTTAGGCAAGTTTAGGTAAGTGCAAGAACCGCAATTCAATCCCCGGCACCACATGCCCTGCCAGCCCCATGACTAGGGTAGGTTGAGCTAGCCACAATAAATAAACAAACAAATAAATAAACAAACAAACAAATGATTATGATTTGTCTACAGTTATTACTAGTGGGAAAAATGTTAGAATTAATTTACCTGGATTTCTTCCTTTTTACTTTTTTATTTTAAAGAGAAAAAAATAAGAAAATACAAATTATGACAGAGTTTTAACACAAGATAATAAGAAATTAACATTAGTTAATGTATTGCATATTGTTGTCCTCAAAGTAGTTGCTCAGATTACAAAAAGTAGGCATGCAAATTTAACCCACCAATATGAACACTACCTGGATTTCTTGAAGCCAGAGATTACTCCTGTGAGAAGTAGGCTTTCATATCTTCTCCTAATGCAGTTTGCTGCACAAAGCCCAGCCCTGGCATTCACTAGCTGTGCTCTAGACCTGCTTCACATGCCATAAAATCAGAAATTAGAGAAACAAGGACCTGGAACTTGAGACTTTGCACAAGTCATTTAACCTCTGTGAACTTGAGTGAGATGCCAATCTTTTTGCCTCAGTGCTGGGAAGGTGTTGAGCGCACTGGGCAGAACTTTCCCACTATACTTCCAGCAAGTAGGATTCAACCAGTATTTACTGAATGCCTTCTTTATGCTGGTCACCTAACTAGGTAAAAACAAGCTAATGACAAATAACACATACATGATACTATCCCTGACCTTGCTGATCTTAAAACTTAGCATAAAAAAAAAATGAACAAATATTTACACACAAACTTTTAAAAAGAAAGCATCATTTTCTTTTACAGTTCTATCAGAGAAATAGAGTCATATGTTAAACACCTGATCGATTGCTCAAGAATCAGTGTAGTGCCCTTTAAGATTTGGAGAAGGAACTTTGCAAAAGGGACAGGAAGGAAAAAGAGAAGTAGGGCACATCCAAGAAAAAGACAGTCCAACATTGCACTGATGCAAAGAAACAAACAGTTAAATAAGTGATCAGAATTTTTATAGCAGATCATGTCTTTAACAGTTTGCTAAGTGGTCTTCTAGGCTTAAATGTCATGTTAAATAGAAAATTGGACTTAAAGTTGGTTTCATACAAGAACTTTCTTTCAAAATAAGAGACAAGAGATAAACTGAAGTCCTCCATTTATACACCAACATCTTCTATTAGTACATATTTTATGATAGTATAGCCCCAATCCAATGCTGGATGTCACGAAAGGCCAAACTATAAGGTCAAAAGCATGTGGCCCTGGGTACTAAGAGCAGCCAAAGGAGCCATCATAACAGATTTCTGATGTCTACATGATAGTTGGTACTCTACAGTTCAATTTCTGCCTCAGGGGCTTATAAACGGGATATACTACCTTTCAGTTAACATATCTACATGCTTATAGTGCAGATATGTAGATTTATTGATTGGTTGCTGCTGGGAATTGAACACAGGGCCACACTAATTCTAAGCAACTATGAAATAGATTTTAATCAAGCTTAGACAGGAACGATCTTCCATTGTTGTTTTGTAAAATAGTAATCCTAAAATTGCGACTCAGAAATTTGATTTGGAAACATTAGAAACATTTGCAAATTAGAGATTCTGAGCCAAGCTAAATTTCTACATGTGTATATATCAGTCCTTTATTAATACTTCTTTAGATTTATCACAAAGGAATGCCTCATCCACTTACTAAATGCTATGCTAAAGTATTAATTTTATTAATAATTGTAGAAGACTTCATATATAAATGGATGTATCTTGAACATATACTCATAAGTGAAATAAATCAGACCTACATGTATAAATATTGTGCAGTCTCCCTAATATAAAATCTCAAAAGAAGAAATAAAAATGGAGAGGCATAACACAGCTGAATGGAAATTAAGGACTTATGGGTTAAACAATGAAGTGACTGCAAGCAGAAAAGATAGGAAGCATGCAGGGGCAAAGTCATGCACTTATATACACAGGATGAATTAGATAATGGTCCTAGGAACCTTCAAAATGTTTTTGACAGTAAGGATAGCAATGTGTAACTGTAAAATTATGCTTCGAATGCCTGTCATTTTGGACTTTTAGATGTGTTCTGCTTCCAATGTAATTTCAGTTACTGCTATACTCTCAAGTAAATGGTTGGTTTATAAGAAAACAAAAAAGGGTATTAGGTGAGAGTAAGAGACTAGGAAAATGCCATAGGAGTGACTGGCTACAATTTTATATATACTTAGATTTCTAAATATGTAAAAATGCGTAGCTGCTTTTATCATATTCTATAGAGATTTGTTAGAATATCAATGATCGATAGAAAATATCAATCCCAAGTTAAGTATAAGATGTTTGATACTCAGAAAGATGGTGATGTTATGTTCAAGTTCCTATTTTATAGTGTAATAGTATCACTATGCTTTTCTTCTGGTGGGTTAAGAATATAAGTTTACAGATCAAAAATTAGAGAAAAAGAAGGGCTACAAGGATAGCCAATATTTTGGCCCTAACCCTTCAAGGTCAGTGAGGACTCAGGACAGAACAGAACCTGTGCTGTAACATCCTATAATTCAGAGGTTTCCCAAATTTTCTGTCCAAGGCAAATATGGGACCACACAGGAAAGGGATAGATGAAGTATAGTGTGCCTAAAGAGAGTCACCTAGAGAGAAAACATTCTCTCAGGTTTTCACAGAGAGCAAACTGGTCAAGCAATGGCCATGACTCATCCAGATGGCTGACACTGATGACAGTTCTACAAAGCACTGTACATGGCTCCAAAGTAAATCCTGAGGGGATTTGACTGACCTTGAGAGATAGAAAAGTTACATGTTTTGCTATACAGGTCATGCTTACACTTACCCTTAACCACCCAGCAGAAAAGTTTAACTACAAGGCATAAAACAGAAAGCTAGATTAGAATGCTGAGCTGTAAAAAGCTTAAATCAACAGCTTCTAACATTGCCAGTTTTACCAATAATACACTGTGATTATCGAACATTGGATTATGCATACACCTACTTTCTCTTAGTTCAATGAGAAGAAATTTGGTTGTACCAATAATGATTTGAAAAATTGTAACACCTACACCCTGGGCTCTGTATAACTAATAGGAGGACGACAATATGCATTGTATGAAATATTGAAATGTACTAATAACATGTTTTGAAACCGTCACATTGTTATACATTGTTATTTCTTATTAAAAGTAATAATAAAAATAAAAAATTAGTAATTGTGCTTAAATATTCATCAGATTAAGTACTACATTCAACACCTTTCAAGGCTTATAATTGTATTACTAAAAACTCAAAGATCTTATAGCCCATAAATTCTTTTTTTAAATATATTTTATTATTTTCAGTGAGAAAGAAACAGCAATGAGACAGTATCAAAACAGGTAAGACACTTACAATAATTAATGCATTGCATATTGTTGTCTTTGTAGTAGTTATTCGGAGTACAAGATGCAGACAAGATATCTAAACACAAATCTTTCTTCTCATTGAAATAAGAGAAAATAGCTATAATCTATCCTAATTTTTTCACTACAAAATGGTCATAAATTCCTACTACTAAAAGTCAATGTCAGGATAAAGCCCAATCCTTTTCAAATATGAGAGGCACTTGAGGGTTGCAGAAATTGGGTTCACTCCTTGACTCTCTGTGTTTAGATGAAAAAACAAGCAATTCCAACACCTCTACCAATGGCCCTAGCATGATCACCAGGAAAGCAGAGACCAGTCTGGTGTTCAGTTGTGACAATGGGAGATCCCAGCACATAGCCATCGATGGTGCTGCAGGCTGGTGCCTTCTTCCCTCAGTTCTCATGCCAGCCAGGTGCAGTGTCTCACTGTCTCTCCTAAATTCAGCTTCACCCACCAAAATTTGAGGTCTGCTTGTATATGGGGGAGAAAGTGAAAGAGACTCTGAGATCTAGAATTGCTGCTGACTATACTCTAACTCAGATCCCTTTATTCAGAATTTTGAACTGTGATGCTAACCTTGAATTGTTCCTATATTTTACCAAAGCCTGTGACACTTTATTTCTCATTTTGCCTTTTATGTCCTAGTCCCAGAGGTTGACATTTAAGTGTTAAATTCCACACTTGCCAGATTGAGTTTGTATGGCTTTAGCTAGCCTCCCTGAACCTGACCTGGATCCTGGATCAGGATTCGATCTATCTCTCCACACATGCAGTGCCTTGATCTCTGGTCTCCCTACAGAGCAGAAGTTTTCAGACTCAGCTGCCTCCCACAGTGAAGAAGAGTGCTGCTGATTGGACAGGTGCAAGTTGAACACTCTAAGGAAGACTCATTTCCTGGTCAGCGAAAGTCACATCCAAGAGTGTATGTTTGCCTTTCTTCTACTGTTTCTTAGACTGTGTTATCGCCATAAAAGAACCAGAAGCTGATTCAAAGTGAGTTTTGATATGTTTCTCTTTTTCTTTCTGCAAGTGCATTCAAACTTCAGCTTTAAAAACCTTTGAACAAAGTTCTAAACTGTTTTGCTCCACTCTAATTTTCCTGGAGCTCTACCTCCTGTGCATTAACAGTCAATAACATGGAGCACTGGTTATCATCCTGCCCCCCACCCCCGTGTTACCTGTGTATACAGTTCCCTAGAGATCACTTCCAAAAACAGTGACCAGTAGGATGTGATGTCTTAAAGTCCCATTTTATATAATATCGTATGTCTACAGCTAATCAAATCTTGCTAGCATTTTAAACCACCACTTTGTCCTCTACATTGGTCCAATTTTGACCACCAAGAATTCATTTCATGTTATCTTATATAGATGGGATTGTACTAGTCTCCATGTTCCTAAATAAAAACAGAATTATTTGGCTGCTCTCTGGGTCATACAATCTACTCAAGGCAAAAAGTGGCTGAAATCAATACTCCATAAACTTGCATGAAGAAAATGTTCCCACCCTTAGATACCCATACCAGGAAGGTAGCTTTGAGGTTGAAATAACAAGGTCATTTTCTCATATACTTTTGTACACTTTTCTGAGTAAAGAAAAAATAATAAGCCCCTGTGGGCTTGCTTGTTGTCTTTCTCTTTTCTGTCTTTGTCCAAGAACACAGCAAAAGAATGTATATTCTGTCAAACATTTTTTAATATAAATGAATAAAGAACACTCACAAAATAGATTTTCGTATTCTTGACAGCGAAATAATTAAGTAGTGGTAGGAATTTCCGGGAACTACAAGCACAAATCAAACCCAAACTTTGTGAGAAATGAGGAAAGTTATTTCCATCTGGTAACGGGTTTGTGGTGGTCTTTCCATTCTTAATCATAATAGCATGCTGACAAAACACCAGTGAACATACATTCTTTTGGTTCATAAATGACTATTAACCAAAAGTCCAGGGTTCAAATCACTAGATGGGTTAAGGTAAAACACACACTATCTTTCCATGCTGTAACGAGCTACTCATGTGAGGTTTCACAAACTTGAAAACAACTGCTCTGTCCCAAGAACCTCGTGAGCAACAGACCTAGGATTCCGTTAGTTGCTGCAAGAGATTGACAGTTTCTCCACTATCTTTTATTGAAGTTTAAACGCAATAATAGAGGGACAGAACTAGACAAGCAAAAATATGCTAACTAGCAAGGAGCAGATTGTGGTAGCTCAACAAAAGTAGCGCCACAGGGCCTGCAAGTCAGAAAGGCTTGAATTTAAACTGTGTCCCCATCTTATAGAAAATTAACCAATCTCCCTTCTTCCACAAAATACAAGTAATAACTCCATAAAATTCTTCTGATTCTTATTACAAAGGTTAATATGGTATGCAAAGAGTCCTTAGTATAGTATATGGCCTATCTCAGGCATTTAACAAATGTTAGTTTTACTTATCTTACTGCTATAAAGGAAGTTTCCACAAAGCCAATGGGCAGCAAATGTATTTGAAACATTTAAAGGGGAGAATTTATAGAACTTGATTAACAGAATGTGGCTTTTAAGAGGGAAAAAATATTAGGATCATTCCCAGATTTCTGGCATGGATAAGTAGGTAGATGGTAGGTGGGGGTAACCTTCATGACAAAAAGTAGAGGCTAGGGACTGGCTTGGTAGGGGGAAATGATGTATTTCATTTTAAATACATCCCTGAGCGACATCTAGGCAGCTAGATATTTATTTCTACATGTGGATTTATGTCTCTCTGCAAGAGAAAATTGGGCTGGAAATTTATTTTTACAATTCACCAGTAGAAAAGAGGCAATCGAAGCCTTGGAAATGTATTAGCTGAAGAAAAACAAAACGTAATCAGAGGGAAAAAAAGTCAATCAAACATAAGGACTGGAGTGAAAAACTATCATTATGTTTTTTGCTTAGAGAAATGGTATTAAGATGAGATGGAAGCATGCTCCTGTGGCTCATGGTGGACACTAACAGGACCCTCGAGCCTGGTGAGTAGATGTCTCCAGAGTCAGAAGGGGTGGGGAGCTTAAGATAGTCCTTGAGGTCACAGACTGAGACTACGAGACAGCACATGTCTGCCGTGGTGCCCTGGGCTGGGACAGACCAGGAGGTTTGCTTTCACATTTTTTCACATCCTTTTTATATTTACGTTTTAATTGGATCAACATCAGCAACTGACTTGTGCATTACTTCAAACAAAATGGCACAAAGCTAGAGAAACTACTTGGACTGATTTGACAATGAATTAAAGTTAAAATATCTTCCTAGACAAAGCTGACTTTTGGTTAGTACATGCTTAATTCTCTCTTTCTCACCAGATTATAAAACATATGAAGCTTGGTGAAAGTGTCCTCCTGTTCATCTTATAATTTTTGATGTTTATTTATAAAGTCATGTGAATGCTTGATAAAGCAAATGAATTTAGTGCATGTAAATCTAGAATTGTGCTTGCTACAAATGTGCTCAGCAAAAGAAAGTGAGATCCTTGACACCAAGTACAGTGTGGAAACTCACACCCTTCTGGCCAATGTGGAACACCTGAAAGGCAAGAATGACAAAGCCTCCCAGCGCCTGAAGGATGCTGCACACTTGAGGCAGACAGAGCATGCTGACTAGTCAGATGCACGAAGCCTGGTGACCCGGGGCAACTATGCCTGGGTGTGGTACCCCACCAAGATGTACTTGGACAAGTTGAGAACATTGGTAAGCAGTTTTCAGGTCCTTTTCACAATAGGATGGAGTGAACTGGACCGTAACAAACAACAGGCCTTGCTGAAGTGTGAAAGGAAGAGGTCTGAGTTGCCTAAGCCCTGCTTTCAAAAGGCTTTGAAAATGGAACCTAAAAGCCCTGAGTTCAGCACGAGATGTGCTTTCACCACGTATCACCTAGAGTACTCTAACATCATGAACAAGAGTGGGAAAGCACCCTCCCTAACTCCCTGAGAAGGTGGTGGGGTTGAGTCCTGAAGGTGCACACATCAGAGTCCTCCTTACTCTGGAATTTCAGAATGTGGGATGGGAAAGGAAAAGAAAGAAGCCCACTTGAAGAAGCTCTGAGCCTAAGTCCTCCAAGGCCCATGTCTTTCCATACGCAGCCATGTTTTATCAAAAAGCAGTATGTGTGGATAAACTGTTGAGCTCCTTCAAGAGGCCTTGCAAGCAATACCCAGATCTGCTTTCTGAATCATCAGGCAGGACTTTGCTACAGAGCAAAAATATTCCAAATAAAGGCAGCTACTTTTTCTGATAGAGAAAAGCAGAGCTGAGACAAAAGGCACCAAATCGAATAAAAAGGGATTTTACCTTCATGGTCTTGGTACTAGATTCCATAGTGCTGGGATTCCATGGTGCTGGTTCTAGATTCTATTATACTTTTATTGTCCTTATTATTGTCCTTTTTACTAAGGTGTCATTCCAACACTTTCTTCCTGTGTCACCTACGCTACATGCTAAAACCTAGTGCTCCACATTACTCAGGCCATCGACAAAGCATGGCTCCCTTCCTCTCTCTCATCCCAAGCTACTCTAGCAGCTCCGGGCCATGAGAGTATCTGAGGGGAAAAAAAAAAAAAAATGGTAGCTCTACAAATAGGTGTTCTTCCTACCTTGAGAGATCTCTCCTGGTGGGGACAGGAGTGTGAACAGTAAACTGACTTTATTTTGTCCAAGAGGTGATTGCCACCATGGGAGACGACAGCCTGAAGGGCTGAAATGAAAGGAAGTTCAGCCCAGTATCAGCCCCACCCAGGTGGTTCCCACCTTTCTGGAAACAAATAGTGGAAACTTTCCAGAAAGCAGTTAAAGGTAAAGGCTGAAGACTTCAGTGAGACAGAAGCCTGGACTTGGGTGTCAGAAAGATTTGCACTTCAAAGTTTATACCCGAATCCACCTTAGCATAACTAGAACTGGGTGGGAACAATTCACCCAAGACTCTTCAGAGTTTCCAGCTTCTCACTTCATGAAAGCATAGAGTACACCAATATGCATCTTTCTGGTTTTCGTTAGGTTATAAAAAAAATCTACATCACATGTTTAAATTGTGACAGCATCCAAATGTGTCCTTGAGGTGTTTAGAAGCTCAATTTAAACCTATATAAGCAAAGAAAAAAGGTGTTTGCACCCGCGAGGGCAAAGTCAAGGGTGACACTGTCTTCAAAACCATTTCCTTCTGCTCTGACTTGTTCTAGGTTGGTTTCATTTTTAAGTCATGGAGATGCTAAGAAGCTAGTATTGTGCTTTATCCTTATTATCTTCAATTCCAGAACAAAGCAGCTGTCCCTTCTTGAAAAGTCCCACACAGGTGCTGGGATCCAGACTGACTGAGCCACATGAGTCATTTTTTCACAATACGATTTTGAAATACTGAAGGACCAGCCTGTTGTGTGGTAAGCCCACACCTTTGTGTCTGGGTGGCAGATCTCATTCCTGAATCTGTTCCTAGCCAAGAGTATGGAATTGTGTCATTTATAAAATATTGAGCCATCAGCCTTCACCTGGACCAGTATCTGGATGTTAATCTCAACACCACTGCATATTAGAGTCTTGGATAATGGGAAGGACAGGTGGAGTAGAAAGGGAAAAAGAAGAGGAAGAGGAAGAAATAGGGGAAGTGAGGAAGGGCACTACAGATCAGGGGAGGAGAGGAGTCCAGGAGTAGAGGAAGAAGCAGCAGCAGTGGAAGAGGAGGGGAGGAGACAATGAGAAGGAGGAGGAGGAGAAAGAAAACAATGTTACTAGGCCTGGGCATCACCTTTAGTAAAATGTGATTCATTTATTCAAGATGAGAAGCAGGGATCAGTACATTGATAAATCTCATGGTGGTTCCAACAAGTCCAAAAAGTTGAGAGTCCTAGTATAAGGGCCTTCAGTCACTTGACCAACGTCCAACATTACAGCTAGAAGTGGACCTACACTTACATCATGTGTATTAAAAATAGAGAAGTCATTGCTTCCCAATACAAATCTGAGCTAGAGTAATTAAAAGCAACAGGGGTAGTTCCTATGTCACCAACACAGAAGCTCCATCCTACTGCCACAGGAGACTGTACTGGCCACATACCTCATCTTCACACTCACTGCTACTGCTGCAAATACTGTGCCATTGTTCAAATACTCTGAAAGGGAAGGGCATGGCTTTTCCATGTAATATCATAGGATGCACTCTCTTAATAAAGTCTTTTGATATCTCAATCATTCTTTCACAGTGAGCTAAACCAGGAAGGCAATCAGAGCTGCTAAAGGAAGTCAGAGCTTTAGTGAGGGGATGGGTCATGTGATGAGGGAAAATGGGGGACATGGGGGAAGCCAGGAAAGTGTTCTCAGCTCTACTGTACACTGGAGGGGAGCGCGGGCTGGTGAGTAGAATTTGGCCTTTTTTAAAAAGGAATACTTAGCTGTCATATTCCCAGATAAAAGAAAAGACAAAGTATAAAGATGCAGTGATTCAGAGAGCTGGGTTGGAGACACCCAGCTAATGCTAGGATTCTGTCTCCCCTAGGCTGAGAGCACACGGAGAAGAATTCCCAGACAGCCTTTAATCTCTGCAATGCAGTATGCTTCAGGAATTTCCACTTATTGTTCCACATGTCACTAAGCTGCCCTCAGGAGAGCAATGAAGCTTCAGCTTCCACACATATGTTTCAGTACCAGTACTGCCACACAGTCTGCATAATTATAAGGAACATCCATCTTTTGTCTGAGGTCCAACGCGCTGTGGTTTGAACATCAGGAAACCCTGTGGCAGCTTAAAATTTTCATGATTTGAAAACAAAAATCCTAGTTGATCGCTTGGAATGCAAGGTAAGACACTCTCCTATTCCCCCTCTGTGAGTTAAGCTCTTACACAGTAAGTCATGCATTTTAGATCTCCATCCTGTCTCAATGCTTGAGTTATTCTGCTAGAAACAACCTAACCCCAAGTGGTCATGTATGCTAGAATACAAACTAAATAAAGACCAGCCTTATGCTGGTTAGCTTGCCAACCCTGCTGGTTACATCATTTAAGACCATGACAGTCTCCACAAATATTTGCTCATCCACAAATATATTCTTTAGTGAGGGCTCACAAGATACCAATTAAGGGACATTGTGGTAGATGCTTACAACGACTTTTGCCTGATGCTAGTAATGAGCGCTAGAAGTTTTCAAAACATTTTGAAAAGCACAAATAGTTCCTAAATTTGAACATGATTAAAAAAATGACCTAAAGTTTTGTTTCTTTAAAATGAACACATGTATATTAATATTTATTTACTATGGGGAGGAAGTCATCCCTTTAAAGCCTATAGACTTCTCTCCAGCACAGTTTTTAGAATTTTTAAAAATATACATAGGATTATGAAGAAATGTTGTATATTAGAATATCTGAGGTCAGGTATACCTGAAGGTTCTGTGGGTCATTTTAAGAACCGAGCTTTGTGGGGTCAGATATAGCTCAGCAGCAAAACATCTACCTAACAAGTGCCAGGTCCTGAACTTGATTCACAGTGCCCCCTCCCTTCAAAACACACACATACACACACACACACACACACACAAACCTAGTTTTACATGGAGTCGCTTTTTTTGTGTGTGCAAGGTCTCACTATGCAGCTCGAACTCCTAGTGATCCTCCTGTTTTCAGCCTCATCAGCACTGGGATTACAGGCGGGCAACACCACACCCAGACTTGGTCAGAGGCTCAGCGCACCTAGGGTGGGGCCTGTGACACCAAGGACTGAACCCTGGCCCCTGCACTTGCCTAAGCAGGCATTTAGTCCACTAAACTATCTCGTCGGCCCTTGTCATGTCTTTATAAATGTTTTACTTAAAGGTGAACTGAAAGTATCTCAACAAAATATATTAGAACACGTGTTGGCAGAGGAAAGACTTAGTCATCCATAAGGTAAGGCAAGTAATGAGAATCTGAACAGTACAGTGGCTGAGTGAATAGTAGGAACAGTGGCAGAATACAAAGCACATGGTTATCTAGTGAAGACAGCCTATGAAGAGGTTCCCCAATTTTTGCCTCACGAGACTGTGGTTTTTTTATGGTTGTGTCTCAATCTTTTTGGAAAGCTAGATATCTAGAGTTTTATACAAGCTTCCAATCCTTGTTAATGTTGGATGAAGTAAAACTTGATACTGAGACAAAGAGGTATCTTTTACTCAGTTTGTCTAGGGGGCTGCCAGTTTATGACATCAGAAAATAAGAGAAGTTTGAAGAAATTCATTAAGCAACTTTACATTGCTTTTACTCCATCAATAGCTTTATGACAATTACTTTTTAAACATAAGAATTAGTTTAAACTCAACTTTCTGCCGGGTGTGGTGGCGCATGCCTGTAAACCCAGCACTTGGGAGGCTGAGGCAGGAGGATTGCTTCGAGTTCGAGACCAGCCTAAGCTACAAAAGTGACCTTAAGGCCAGTATGAGACCTCAAGGCATAGCGAGACCCTGTCTCAAAGAGACAAAATATATAAATAGAATAAAGTTCAAAAAAAAAAATAAACTCAACTTTCTTCCTACAATAGCAGTAGGTAGCAAGAGAATGATCAGAAGCTTCTAGAATGCTTTAATCCTACTATATATTGAAAACACACTTTTATGTGCTAGGCAATTGCAAGTTGATAAGAAGAAAAGTATAAAGACAAAGACTTTATCTCAAGAGCTTAGAGGCCAGTTTAAAAAAGAGCTATGCTAAAGTTTATAATACAGTGTGTTAAGAAAAGCCTATCACAGAGATATGTAAAAAGTACAATAGGAGTTGGAGGAAGGAAAACGCAATCTTCCCAGGAGACTGAGAGGGATTGTCAGAGGAGAGATGTGGATTAAGCCTCTTCATATAAAGAGGCTCCAAATATTAATCATCAAATTGGATGTGCTTAACTGGATGAGCAAATGGGGTGGATAGAGGTGTAAATTAGATAGGTTTTTAAACTAAAAGAACATGAGTCATTAAAGAGTTCTGAACAGTGTACTAGCACAGTTGAATTTTTTCTAACTCTCACTGCTATGTTATAGAATATTGTCCATAGGTGGAGACAGAGTCCAAAATGAAGGTTCAAGGTGATGATATCATGACTTGAAGCCAAAGCAGAAAGACAGCAGCAGAGGTCCTGAGCCAAGGTCATTTGGTCAGAAAGAAATTTAAAGGACGGAAAGAAAGAGCCTAGTGACTGGCCATATGCTTGTGCACAGGGTGACACAAAGAAGAGAAATAAGAATGGCCCATAGCACTTTCAGTGAGAGCAAGCTTCGTTGAAAAGAGTATGATCTCTGAGGCTAGACTGCCTGAGTTCAAATCTTACTCTTCCATTTATTTGCTATGTGACTTTAGATAACTTAGCTTCTCTGAGCTTTCATTTTGTGTGTGTGAAGCACATACAGGTGTTCATGCTTGTGGCTAAATACGACTATTGCTGCAGGGCCGGTTTGAGAGCTCAGTGGACTAAAACACCTGCTTCGGCAGAATGCAGTGGCTGGGGTTGGATCCCCTGCATGCCATGAGGGGATCCCCTGCATGCCTGGCACCCGCTGAGATGATGATTGAGATGAGGCATGGTGGCACATGCCAGTAATCCCAGCACTTGGGAGGCTGAACACAAGAGAGTCATTACAAGTCCAGTCTCTGTACAAGTCCAGTTTCGATTATTATATTTCTGAGTAGGGTGGCACAGTCATTTGGTTTGCTTTAGCACCCTGAAGTTTACAGTGTTGTGCTTTCCGAATACTCTAGGTTTGCGTGAGTACACACGTTGATCTTAGGCTGAAAAGACTCTAATGGGCAGAGTCTTTTATGAAGAGGAAATTGGTAGGATGCTTTTAGAGAAGAAAGCCAGGGCTTTAGTCTTCAGGATGTTGGGGATTTGGGGAAAGAGCAAGAAGCAAAATCTACTGAGAATCCCAGGAGAAGGCCTGACAGATGTCAGAGAAAGACCAAAGAGTTGTGCCTGGATACCGAGAGGAGAAACAGGCCTGGATAGAGCACAGTCGATACAAAAAAGATGTTAGCAGAGGCAAGTAGACACATAAATAAAACATTTAAACTTCATAATTAGGAAATCCTTAAGAAAATAATTTTAAACACTGACCTTGGTATCTGACAAATAGAGAACACTCAAAAGGCCAGTTTCCACTATGTTTAATTTAAGATTAAAAAAAAAAAAGTTTTCTAGGATGAATTATATAAACTTCCCATATTTGTAGGTCAAAAAACGTTAATTGCAATAATTTTGAATAGTCTATGCTAGGCGATTAAAAAGCTGCTTTGAATATCAGTAAAGATAATTTTTTTTGTTTCCATTGTTTTCATTATGATTCAACAGCAAAAACTACCCCTTTTTCTAATTTTTTCAAGCAAAATGGAGCAGACAATAATCACCAATATCATGTTCACCCAAATGGGAGGTTTGGTCTTCTTTAATCTGTATCCACCACAAGTATTTATCTTGTCACTTTGCCTTTGAGTCTGAAAACTACAGAGCTGAAACTCGACTCAAAAGTAATTGGAAGGCAAAGACAGTCCTACCTTTCCAAAGAAATGTCTCCTCTTACTAATAACATTAGTATTGTGAGAAGCCTGGTTTTTTTGGCAGTGTAGAATACACATTGAAAATGTGAAGAGTGTTGGCTTTGGAATCCATTTCCGACTCCCCACTTATCAGGTATGAAATCCACAGAAAATTTCCCATGCTGCTCAACCTACATTTCCTTATATGGACAGGAGAGTTCTGTCTCTCAGGACTTTTTAAGGATAGGGAGGGGAAAAAAAAATGTATATAAAGGCTTAGTCATGTGATCCTTATGATAAATGATAGCTCTGTGAGATTTCAATTTTTAAGTCTCCATAGTAGATGAGCATGAGAAAATGTGATGTAACACATTTCTGTTAAAGCACTAGGTACTTCAGAAGGATTACTGTTTCACACACCACAAAAGTTCTTGAAGTTTTTTCTAGCAGTAGACTTGCCTGTTCTCTAGTAGCCTTCCAAGAGGAACAGCAGCCAGGCCTGGAGCTTCCCATGACAGGGAGCTAAGGAGCTTTGTGCTTCTCACCAGCTGAGACCTGACCAATGCACTTCACAGCCAATGCAATACATAGCTCACAAAACAAAACTTCACAAAATCTATACCCAGATGAAAGCTCTATAACTGACTAGTAATGAGTTACACAGAAACCATACTGCTAAAGCTGTTCAACAAAAAGACTGTCATATTCCCAAATATTCTTACTAACCTGATGGATTTTTTCAGAATAAAAATAGATTATTCCTAAAAGAATACTTTCATTTCATATTAAATTTATGCAAAATAAATGTATAGCACATGCTGAAACTATTGTGAAAAAAAGCCTTTTGAAGTGTATCACCTAAGCTTTCAAATTGCATGGTGAATGTATTATTGAATTTAAAATTTAAAAGAAGCAAAGCGAAATACCCTAACCTGTTATTTACTATGCATTTGCTAAAAGAGTACTATGCTTTGCTATTGGCAAAATAGTCATTAAAAATGTAACATAAGCCTATGCAGTGAAATAGAATCCCATAAAATATGATAGTATTATAGATCTTAAAGCCACCAGTGCAGATGTTCCTAATCATACTAAAAACAAAAATACACACTCCAGTTTGCTCCAGCTACATAATAATTTAATTACAAGAGTACTTATACTTTAACAGTATAAATAATAAAGTCAAGCAGGCAGTAAAATTACAAGGAAACGTAAACCTATAAGATGCTATGCCAAGAAAACGGTACCAAATTCTCAAAGCTAAGAAATGTTCCTTTCTTGATAGAGGTAGAAAATAATTACCTGTATTAGCCAAAAGCTATGATGCATATACCTTTAGGGAAAACACACATTAACTAGTTAACAGACCCTAGCTAACTAGCTCACACCAAGAAAAACACCCATTTAAACCCAGAATATTATTTAGAATTGTTTTGAGAAATGTTACAATCAGACTTCTTGCTAGTTTAAACCTCTTATTGAGATGTGGATCTGGAGGCAACAGGGTACAAAGGCAAATCTGTATGCACAGTAAAATATGAGCTCTGAGGACAACCAGGATGCTCTTTGCAAATAATAAGCTTGGCAAAGAGCCTCCTTTATGTACAGAAAGCTTTGTTCCTTGCTTACAGCAACTCTCAGGGCTCCAACAGGTAATTGTGTGCTGCTAATTAAATTGAAGAACAATTATATTCAAACCAGGAAATATTTTATAGCTTGATTCAGTGAAGGTAAGAAATTATGCTGGTAAGATCAAGTTAGAAAAGCCTACTTGCCTCCATTTACTAATTCTTTACTCTGGAACAGTATGAACTTTCATCCTGAAAATCTGTAGTGCCATTCAAAAATTGATTCAATGAAACAAAAATTCATTCAATGCTTACCTGCAAGCAAAAACAAATGTAAAAGGAAATTAGGAAAACTCTTAAGCATGGATACCCTGATACCTGTTTGTTCAAAATTAATACCCATGTCATTAAATATTCAGTTCATGAAATACACTGTCAATCCTAGATCATTAGTACTTTTCCAAGAAGCACAGTGACATCCATTCTGCAGTAACCTAGGAAAGCAAACACAGCACATTACCTTGTGTCACCTGTTGAACCGCCAACATTATCCCAGACACGGTGTCTGGAAGCAGGTTTTCTTTCAGATTGTAACAAGGTGCCCATTCCAGGATAGGCAGCCGCCTTCTGCACCACTGTCTGATGTCTTCACAGTGCAGGGTGTGCATCTTGCTCCAGAGCACGCTTTTCTTTTTCCTCTTTGCCCCTGTCATTTTTCAGATTCCCTCTTGTAGAAGTCAACTTCTTTAGACAAGCAAAAAAAAAATCGTTGCAGAACACCTCTTTTCAATGCCAGGCTCCAATTCGTCTGTGGTTTACAAAGCTACCCAGAAAGTAAATGAGAGAGAGAGAGAGAGAGAGAGAGAGAGAGAGAGAGAGAGAGAGAGATTGATTAACAGAAGCATGGAAATGGATGCAGCTGGGCTGTATATCTTACTATGTTGCAGCTAATTATCCTAGATAAAAACCTTGGATTCTTATCTGAATAAGGAGAGGTGTCTGTTACTGTAATATTTTTCTGCTCTTGGAAAAGTGATGGGTTCAGTGGTGAGCTGCTCCACAGCTCTCTCGCCAGTCATCGCTTTATATTCACTGTAGTTTTATATTTTTGGCTGCAATCCCAATGGTTAATGAGGTAGTTCTGGGCGTGTGTTGGAGGTGGGCTGGGCTATGCTAATGAAACCAGGAGGCATCCAGCTAGACCAGTCTCTGCCTCCAAGCTATGCAAAATCATAAATCTGCCAGAGAGATCTGTTGTGTAAATTATTTTCAGAGAATCTAGCCGTAGTGCTTTAGGAGGTATATATTTTCAACATGATCCAACAACTGCCAGTTCTACAAACTTCAGGAACATGACGTGGCACTGTGAAAGTCCTTATCCTTTTTATCCACTGATAGGTGAGATTTTCATTCACACAAAAGCTTTCACTAGCCACTGCCCAGTCTGGGAAAGGACTTGCTAGTTCTCATAAACAAACTGAAATTTCATCTCATAGGCTAAGAAAACAAGTAGTACAATGAACAAATATTTGTGGCTAGTGCTTTTTCCCATCCCCAAAATATCCATTTAGGTCTCTGTGTTTCTCTAAACTGTACAATTCACACACTTGTGCTACTGTAACTGAATTTTATTAAGAAATAACATATTCTTCAAACTCTTATTTAAACTATCCTTAAGCATTTGTGGTGGTATCCTCAGTCCCCATAACTTTTAGGGGGTCTTTACTCATTAAGAAGGGGTGTTACACTTTAGAATAGAACAAACAGACTGTCAAAGAGTTTTACTTCATGACGGTTTCCCTCAGACACCGGAAGGAAAAGAGCTGTGCCACTGGAATTAAACCAGTTAATAACTTAACTAAAACTGTGAAGCCAAGAAGAGCCCCCTGTATATGGTTTGCTGCAGAACATTTCAATGTTTATTTGTCCAGAAAATAGAACTCTGTTTTCTGGAAGGCTTTGCAGTAATAAAGTAGTGGACCCCTTGGCCCCTTCTCAGGGTCCCCACTACACTTTCTCTCATTGTTCTCAAAGTGTGAAGTTACATTGTTAGCCTTAAAAGCAGATAGTCCTTATTATATTTTGTCTCCTTTTTTAATTGTCGTACTTTTTCTCTTTCTAATCTCATATGTATTTCTTTCACTTTTACATGTATATATCTGGTAATATGTATAACTGGT
>PVKN010015086.1:7395-18816 GCA_004027915.1 Capromys pilorides
AAAAAAAAAAAAAAAAAAAAAAAAAAAAAAAAAAAAAAAAAAAAAAATTTATATATACATATATATATATATATATATATATATATATATATATATATAAAATGCACATAATGTAAAAGCCTTTAACGTGAAAAACTGAGGAAGAAACTCAAGGCTTCCCAGCAGCGATGCAGAAGACAAGAGCGACGCTTGAAGAATTAAGAGAGGTCGTGCCCTTCCAGTAGCAGAAAGATGATGTCAGACAGAGGCTATGTGGTTCTACCCAGTGACATCTTTGAATTGTTGAAGTACCGGCATAAAAAAGTACACTGTATAAATGTGGGCAAGAGTGTGTAGTCCTCTTTGGCCTATATTGGAATTTGCTTTTTTTTTTTTTTTCTTTTAGAGACAGGGTCTTGCTTTGCAATTCAGGCTGGTCTTGAACTCACATTGATCCTTCTGCCTCAGCCTCCCAAGTACTGGGATTACAGAAGTGTGCCACCACGCTGGCCTATACTGGAATTTTCATAATGCTTGATTACTTGCATAAAAACAATTAAGAATGTTTTCTCTCTTTTTTTTTTTTTTTCCCAGAATATTTTCCTTTTGGGGCTGGGGAGATAGCTCTGTGGCACAATTGCCAGCCTGGCAAGTGCAAGGTCATGAGTTCGAACCCCCGTCCTGCCAAAAAAAAGAAAGAATATTTTCTATCTTTTTTTACTTACGTTGTGGCTGGCTCAATCTGCCCTGGGGGTGGGGCTGGTGCAGCATGTGGTGCCAGGGACCAAACTGTGGTCCCTCTGGTTGCCTAAGCAGGTGCTTTAGATCGTTGAGCTATCTCGCTGGCCCCATTCAGAATATTTTCTTCAACAAATAAATTATATACTGTAAACTGTAGTTTTTGGTTAATTATTTTTAATTGTTTTGTACAATTTAACAAAATATTTTAAAAGTTGTTGAAGTTGGGGCCACATACCACACCAGCCCCACCCCCATGGTGGCTGAGCTGACCAGAGTCCCAGTGTGGTGGTACACGATTGTAATTCCTGCACTGGGGAGGCTGAAAGCAGGAGGATCACCATGCACAGTGAGACCCTGTAACAATTGAATTCATTAAGAAAAAAAGTTATTTTTGTTTGTTTTGTTTTTTGGTGGGACCAGGGTTTGAACTCATGACCTTGCACTTGCCAGGTAGGTGCTTGTGCCATGGAGCTATCTCCCTGGCCCCAAAAGAAGTTATTGAAATAAGCCTAGGCTGCCAATGTAAGGTGGTTTCAAGACAGGAGATTTTTTGTTTGAGTATCTATAGAAATAATTAAAAAGAAAAGAATGAGAATAGTACAGTAAAGATTATAGAAAATTAATGCTGCTTATTGAGGGAACTTAGTTATTTTAAATCAGAAGTATGGGTCAGGTGAAAGAATATGACCTCTCAGTATGTATATGTGCATACATTCATGTTTGTAATGTGAGAGAGTTCATTTGTCTTTTTTTTTTTTGGCAGTACTAGAGATTGAACTCAGGACTTTGCGCTTGCCAGACAAGTGCTTATTCTACTCAGCTAGCTCCCTGGCCCCTAATTTATCTTTCTGAGGATCACTTGTCAAGGATAAATTGGTAAGTCATTTGATAAAAAAAATGATTTGACTACCTGAGAAAAAAGTGGTTCATTTCATATCTAATCAATACATAACCTAATAAAAGTGGATTTTTAAAAATAGCTCCTAAGGGCCAGCCAAACAGCTCAGCAGATTAAAGCACCTGCAAGCAGGCGCAGGGGCCTGGGTTAGATCCCTGGGCCTGTGCCTGCCCCACCCCCAGGACTCACTGAGACTGCAGTTGAGACTGGGTATGGTAGTGTATGCTGTAATCCCGGCTCTTTGGAGGCTGTAAACAGGCAGATCACTCAGTCCAATCTAGTAGTGAGACCCTGAACACCCTGTAGACCCGGCCTCCTACCAAAAAAAAAAAGATGAAAACAGCTCCCACATTTTCCACATCATCAAAAAATCAAATGTATATCCTCAGGGAAAGAAGTACTTTTTTAAATAAAGTAAATGTTGTCATTAAAGTGAAAATTGGTACCTGGTGCATGATAAGGGTTTCTCATTCCTTTCAGCTGAAAGTGCCGCAGTTTCTCAACTGTAATTACATCTGCATTCCTATTGCTAATAAATCTATTGTTAATAGAGTTTGTTTGTTTGTTTGTTTTATGGCCGGCTCAGCCTGCCCTGGTGGTGGGGCTGGTGCAGCATGTGGTGCCAGGGATCGAACCACAGTCCCTACAGTCGCCTGAGCTTTCCTAAGCAGGTGCTTTAGACCACTGAACCATCTTGCCGGCCCTGTGAATAGAGTTTGATTTTGATATGGTTTGTCCGTTTGTCCCCCCAAAGCCTCAGTCATGGGATGGGGACTTCTAGAGTTTGAGATTAATTCATGATTAGTGATTAAGATTGAGATTCATGATTAGGACTGGGACTATAGGTTTTAGTACTGCTGGGATTATGAGTGCACAACCCAGCCTGGAGCAGATAACCTGAATGCAGTTTAAGGAGACAGATGTCCTCTTTGTTGCCATTGTTGCTGTGACTCCTCCCTTTTGTTTTCTGCTCTTTGCTACCACCATGAAAGGTTCTCTGCCATGTGCTGCTCTGCCTTGGAGCCAGCTGAGTATGGACTGAAACCTCCAGTAACCATGAGCTGTGTAAACCTTCCCTCCCTTCATTTTGGGTGTTGGTTATTGGTCCCAGGAAAGAAAGAAGAACAATTTTGCATTTGACTGATTGGTTTTGGTTAAGAGTTCACATAAAAACGTTTTTTTTTTAAACACAAGTTGGAAAATATATTTCATTGGCTTAAATGATTTGTGTTCTCTTTCTTTCTTTCTTTCTTTCTTTCTTTTTTTGTCTTTTTGAGACAGAGTCTCACAATACAGTTCATGTTGGTCTTGAGCTCACTTTTGTAGCTCAGGCTGGTCTCGAACTCTCAATGATCCTCCTGCCTCAGCCCCCTAAGTGTTGGGATTACAGACTGCGCCACCACGCCCGGCCACTAATGATTTATATTCAAAGCAATGTAATATATAGTGTTGGTTTTATTGAATGTAATTGATTTAAACACTGCGTTTTCTGTTCAGAATATATGTTATATATATATATATATATATATATATATATATTTTTTTTTTTTTTTTTTTTTTTTTTTTTTTTTTTTTTTTTTTTTTTTTTTTTTTTTTTTTTTTTTTTTGTCTTTTTGAGACAGGGTCTCACTATGCAGTTCAGACTGGCCTTGAGCTCATTTTTGTAGTCAAGGCTGGTCTCAAACTTGCACCAATCCTCCTGCCTTAGCCTCTGAAGTGCTGGGATTACAGGTGTGCGCCACCACACCCAGCTTATATTTTTTAGGGAAGGGTCTACAGCGTGCTCAGCATCTCACTACTAGATTGGACTCATAGTGATCCGCTTGTTTACAGCTTCCCAAGAGCTGGGATTACAGGTGGGTACCACCATGCCCAACCTAAATTGCCATCTCATGTGCCCTGGGGGTGGGGCCAACATGCAGGCCTGGGGATCAAACCTTTGTCCCTGTACCTTCTTACAGGCGCTTTAATCTGCTGAGCTATTTGGCTGGCCCTGTTTGTGATTTCTGACTTAAACAGAGCATGCTAAACTAGTGTAGAAAACTGTGACACTACAGGTCACTAACACCTAATGTAGCCATGAAGCAGAGCTTGTTGTACCATTTTTGGTCTGGTTAGTAACAGTGAGGTCAGCCAGCAGCCCAGATATGTCAGAGAGGAACAGAGAGTTGCCAGGAGGCAGTACCTCCAGTGGCCAGATGACTGCCAAGGCCTGCTGAAATCTGCTTGCTCTGAGTTGTAAGGAGGCCTTCTAAAACCAAGAGGTGATAGTCACTGGCATTCAGAGCTCAAGAATGTTAACATTAAAAGAGTTACACTTCGCCAATTAGTGATTTCTGTAAGACTTGATAACAGAACCCTCAAGCTGTTCACAGTATCTTGGTAACCTGTATGATGACCTATTCACCCCTTTAAAGAGATCTGAAGAGAAAGAACAGCAGTGATGGTTGACAGCAGCAAGCGAAATGACTTAGTAACTAGTCTGCCTGACTTTCATCTTACACAGCTTTACAGGTGGTTAAAGATATTGGGAAGCTTATAACAATACCTAGACATTCAAAATGGCATTCATAAAGTTTTACAAGCTTAAAATAGTGAGGGGGCCAGCCTGATAGCTCAGTGGATTAAAGTACCTGCAAGCAGGCACAGGGACCAGGGGTTCAATCCTGGGGCCTGCCTGCTGGTCCTGCCCCCGGGGCATGCTGAGAAGGCAATTGAGACTGGGCATAGTGGTGAGCCTGTAATCCCTGCTCTTGAGAGACTGTAAACAGGCAGATTACTGGAATAAGACCCTGAACACCCTTCCTTAAAATACCAAAAAAAAAAAGAAAGCCCAATGAGGATTTATCTTCTATATGATTCTACTAATGTTCTACTTATTATCCTTTTATTGTGATTTTGGATAATTTCTAAGTTTATGTTGTCAATCTATTAATCTTCTGTAACATCTGTTAATGCTATCTGATGCATTTTATTTAAAAATGCATTTATGTATTTACTTATTTAGACAAGATCTTGCTTTGTATTTCAGGCTGGCCTTGAATTTGTATCCCAGGCTAGCCTTGAACTCACAGTGATCCTCCTACCTGAGCCTCCTGAGTGCTAGGATTAGAGATGTGTACCACCATGTCAGACAGTTTTTTTTAAATGTAGTGCAGGGTCTACAGGGTCTCACTATGTAGACTGGACTGATAGTGATTCTCCCATTTTCAGCTTCCCAAATGCTGGGATTACAGGCACGCACCACCACACCCAGTCTCAATGGCTGGCTCAGTATGTCAGCTGTCAGGCGGGGCTAGCATGGCATGCCGAGGATCAAACCCTGGCCACTATGCTCTGCATAAGCAGGTGCTTTAGTCCACTGATCTATCTGGCTGGCTCTTTGCCATACATTTTTATCTATTCGTTTATACTAAAGATTGAACACAGGGCCTCTGACATTCTGGGTTAGGCAATTTCTGTACCACTGAATTATATCCCCAATCCTTTAAAAATTTTATTTTCATGAGATACAAGAAATCTCTCCCCTTTTAAAATATTTATTTAGCCTGTAATCCCAGCACTTTGGACGCTGAGGCAGGAGGATCAGTGCAAGTTTGAGACCAGCCTGGGCTACAGAAGTGAGCTCAAGGCCAGGCTGAACTGCATAGCGAGACCCTGTCTCAAAAAGATAAAAAAAAAAAAAAAAAAAAGAAAGAAATGTATTTATTTGGCACAAGGTCTCACTGCAGCTCAGACTCTAGTGATCCTCCTGTTTTCAGTCCCCTCCCCCCCAGTGCTGGGATTACTGGCATGCCCCACCACACCCTGTCTGGGTGGCTGGCTCAGCACACCTGGGGGTGGGGCCAGTGCAGCATAGAGTTTGAGGGATAGAACCCCAGTCCCTACATTTGCCTAAGCAGGTGCTTAAGTCCAGTGAACACTCTCACCAGCCCACCTTTTTTTTTTTTTTTTTTTTTTTGTATCAGAGTTGGAACTCAGAACCTTGAGCTTACCAGGCAAGTACTTATTCCTCTGAGTTATCTACTGGGCCCCTTAGCCCATGTTTAAGGTTCTTAATATGCAAATATTAAATATTTCTTTGATTCATTGTAGTATATACCAGTTTCAAAGTAACATCACTGTTGTTAGAAATAGTATATTCCTTTAAAATTCGTTTTTATCTTGGAGGTATGTTGCTATGAATATATAATGAAATTGTTGTATTAAGTGACTTTAAATCCTCTCTCTATAGTTAAAATGCTAATCTGAGAAGTCTTTCTGTCTACCATACCATGCCCATCTCCCATGCCATCTTGCCTTGGAACCAGCCAACTCTGGACTGAAATCATACAAACTTTGAGCTAAAATAAACCTTTCTCCTTTAAAAAAATGCCAATTTGACACTTGGTTAGATTTTATTTATTTTATTTCGTCTTGAGTTTTCAGGATTTCCCCCTTATTCCCCCCAGTTTATTTTTTATTTCGTTTTTTTTTTTTTTTTTTTTTTTTTGTGGGACCAGGGTTTGAGCTTATGACCGTGCACTTGCCAGGCAGGCACTTGTGCCGTGGAACTGTCTCCCTGACTCCCCACTTTAATTTTTGTTTGAGGTAGTTACTGCTTCTGTAATCAAATGATGCAACAAATATATTGAAAGTGGGGGGGAGCTAGGGAGACAGCTCAGTAGAATAAGAGCTTACCTGGCAAGTGCAAGGGCCTGAGTTCAATCCCTGGTTCCACAAAAAAAAAATAAAAATAAAAATAAAAAATATATATATAGAGAATCTAATGAGACTGTTCCCCTCCCTATAAGCAACTATTATTTTAGTTCTTGTCTTATGTTCCCCTTGCCTTTTTTTTTGGCAGTACCAAGGATCAAACTGGTACTTGCTAGGCAGACCCACCCTGTTTCCATTGTTGTGCGTGTGTGTGTGTGTGTGTGTGTGTGTGTGCGTGTGCATGCACGCGTGTGTGCGTGTTGTTTTCAGTGCTGAGGACTGAGCTCAGGATCTTCTCACTGAGCTGCATTGCCAGCACTTTTTATCTTTTATTTTGAGAAAGGTCTTGCCAAATTTCCAAGACCAGGCTTGCGCTTACAATTCTTTTGCCACAGCCTCTGAAGTATTCGAATCACAGGTATGAGCATCATACTCGGTTTGATACTTTTTATTTTTTTTAAACTTTATTTATGTATGTTATGGCCAGCTCAGCCTGCCCTAGGGGTGGGGCTGGCACAGCATGTGGTTCTGGGGATCAAACTATGGTCCCTGTGGTTCCCTAAGCTTGCCTAAGCAGGCGCTTTAGACCACTAAGCTATCTCTCTGGTCCTTGATACATTTTATTTGTCTGTTCATATATTGTTGAATATTACAGTTGCTCACACTTTTTGGGTTTATTGTTTTGTTTTGTTTTAAGACATGGTATCACTTTGTAAGTTCAGGCTGGCCTTCAACTCATTATGGTAGCCCAGACTGGCCTCACGTTTGTGGCGAGCTTCCTGCCTCAGCCTCCTGACTTAGGATTAGTGGCATGCACCATCACACCTGGTTGCTATTGTTAATAATACTATGAAATTAGTGTCCAAATATCTGTTAATGTCTCTATTTCCAATTTTGGGTATGAAGAGAATTACTAGATTGGGCCAGATAGCTCAGCAGATTAAAGCACCGGCTGAGGCAGAGTATAGTGACTGGGGTTTAGTTCAGGCCTGCCTGCCAGCTCTGCCTCCAGAGCACTCTGAGATGTGAATTGAGGTTGGGTGTGGTGGTGTGCACCTGTGATCCCAGGGCTTGGTAGGCTGAAAAACAGGATCACTACAAGTCCAATCGGTGTAGCGAGACCCTGTAGACCCTATACTAAATACATTTAAAAAAAAGAATTGCTAGATCATATGGCAATTATTCTTCTCTTTCTGCTCCTCCTCCATCTCCCCCTTTTTCTCCTTCCCCTTCTCCTCCTCCTTATCCTTTTTCTCCTTTTCTTTCTCTTCCTGATCCTAAATAGCCATATTATTTTTGACTTTCTCTTTGCAGTCTTAGGGATCAAA
Source organism: Capromys pilorides (assembly GCA_004027915.1). Taxonomy (NCBI): domain Eukaryota; kingdom Metazoa; phylum Chordata; class Mammalia; order Rodentia; family Capromyidae; genus Capromys; species Capromys pilorides. The sequence continues at coordinate 15,040 of PVKN010015086.1, forward strand.
CTCAGAACATCATGCATACTAGGAAAGTGGTCTACCACTGTTCTATATCCCCAACTCCATTTTTCTTTTTTAAAGTTAAGCTGGGGTGAGGGCCAGTGAGATAGCTCAGTGGACTAAGAGCCTGCTTAGGCAAGCACAGGGACTGGAGTTTGATCCCTGGCACTACATGCTGCACTGGCCTGGCTCCCGGGGTGTGCTGAGCCAGCCAACAAGACCAGATGTGGTGGCACGTGCCTGTGATTTCAGCACTGGGAAGGCTGAAAACAGGAGTCCAAGCTGCATAGTGAGACCCTGTACCAAATACATTAAAAAAAAAAAAAAAAAAAAGTTGCCGGGCAGATAGTTCAGTAGAATAAGTACCTGCCTGGCAAGCACAGAGTCCTGAGTTCAATCCCCAGTACTGGAAAAAAAAAGATTTTAGCTCAGTAAAAAAAAAAAAAACTAAACTGGGGTTATAGCTCAGTGGCACAGGGCCTACCTGGGGCAAGTGTGAGTTTGTAACTTTGATTTCTAGTACCAAAAAAGAAACGTAAATTTAGCCAGGCATGGTGGCACACACCTGTAATCCCAGCACTTGGGAGACTGAGGCAGGAGGATCAGTGCAAGTTCAAGACCAGCCTGGGTTACAAAAGTGAGCTCAAGGCCAGCCTGAACTGCATAAGCAAGACCCTGTCTCAAAAAGAAAAAAAAAAAAAAAAAAATGTGATGTTAAATAAGAACCAGACATGTTAGTACATACTTGTAACTCCAGGATTTAGGATACTAAGGCAGGAGAATTATTACTTGTCTCAAACAAAACAAAATACCTAAGAAAATATTTAAAGCTAATGGGCTTTAACATATTCTGTATTATTTACTTATTTATTTATTTTTGTGTTACGGCTGACTCAGCCCCTGCCCTGGAGGTGGGGCTGGTGCAGCATGTGGTGCTGGGAATCGAACCTCAGTCCCTGCGGTTGCCTAAGCTTTCCTAAGCAGGTGCTTTAGACTGCTGAACCATCTTGCCAGTCCATATTCTGTATTTTTGATCTATTGCTATCAGTATTGTTTTCAATGCTTATATTGTAAGAGCCTCTTTAAATTGGCTCTTGTATCCTTTTTTTCCCCCTTTTCCTCTTCTCCTTCCTCTTTTACCCTACCCCTTTTCTTTTTAAAAATGAGATAGGGTCTCAGCGTGTTGCTTAAGCTGTTCTCTGACTCCTGGGCTCAAGCAGTGTGCCTTAGCCTCCCAGTTGCTGGGACTGCAAGTTGTGCTCTTGTGCCCAGCAGCTTATACCCTTCTGATATGGCCTTAATCTTTTTTTTTTTTTTTTTGAGAAAACTTGCTATGATCCTGCCTCAGCCTCCCAGGTGCTGGTACTACAGGTATGCACATCATGCTGAGCTGGCAGTGTATATTTAAAATAATTTAAATCAATTAGCAAGACTTTACTTTTGTGTGTGTGTGGCCTGCTCAGCCTGCCCTGGGGGTGGGGCTGGTACATGTGGTGTGAGGAATCAGACTGTGGTCCCTGCACTTGCCTAAGCAGACCCTTACATCAGCTGAGCTATCTTGGCCCGCCCACAAGACTACTATTGAGCAGCAAATCTGTTTATATTGGGTTTTTTTTTTTTTTTTGGGTGGTATCGGGGATTGAACTCAGGACCTTACACTTGCAGGCAAGTGCTTATTCTGCTGAGCTATGTCCCTGGCCCCTGTTTATATTGTTGTAGTTAAAAATTTTGAGCACTATTGGATTAGCTTTAAATTGGTGGATTTTGTTTTAATTGGTGGATCTTGAAATCCTTTCTTTTTTGATGGTGCTAGGGATTAAACCCAGGGCTGTGAGCATGCCAAGCACATACTTCATCCCTGAGCTATTGCTTCTCTGCCTTTTGGGTAAGGTCAAGTGTAGTGTCTCCACCTGAGCTATACTCCCCACCCAGCTTCTTGTACTGTATTTTTAATTAATTAATTTTTGTATTATGGCCAGCTCAGCCTGCCCTGAGGGTGGGGCTGGCGCAGCATGTGGTGCCAGGGATAGAACCACAGTCCCTGCGGTTGCCTAAGTTTTCCTAAGCAGGAGCTTTAGACCGCTGAACCATCTTGCCAGTCCTGTACTGTATTATTATTATTATTTTTAAAACAGATCCTCTAAACTTATATATTTATTTTTTGGCGGGACTGGGGTTCAAACTCACGACCTTGCACTTGCCAGGAAGGCACTTGTGCCACGGAGCTATCTCCCCAGCCCCTCTGTACTGTATTATTTTTGACTTACATTAAACATAAATTTCAGTAACTAAATCCCACCATACCTCCATAGTTGGCAGTATCAAGGGAAAAAGTGTCAGCAACTGATACCAAAATATAACTGTATTAATACTGGTATTATCCCAGAGCAAGAAACTGTAACAGTAAAGTCGCTTTCTTTGGAAAGAGATGGTATTGTGGTCTTTTGGACTGGCAATACAACAATGTTTGATTTAAAACTTTTTTTTTGTACCAGGGATCAAAGTCGTGACGTTGTTTGCCGGCAGGCACTTACTGCCACCGAGCTGTCTCCCCGCCCTAAGACTGTTTAATGCCTGTAATGCACTACTACTTTTGTTCTTTGAAGTTATTGACCTGTACGTAACTTAATACATTATAGCAAATAAATCTCAGCCACACCCTGTCTCAGAAAAGAAAACAAGTTGTTCAAGGACATGAAAAGGAGTTTCTGGAACCTTGTGATGCATTTGGCTTATTTACTATTTTATTTGCTAGTGGTCTGAGATTCAGCAGCCAACCAGACCATGGTTAAGTACTAGGGAACCTTCAACTCTAAACTGAGTTTTAATAACCTTAGGATAAAAATGAAGTCAAGGGGTTGGGGAGACAGCTCCGTGGCACGAGTGCCTGCCTGGCAAGTGCAAGGTCATGAGTTCAAACCCTGGTCGTGGAAAAAAAATTTTACGAACAGTACTACCTGATCATCATCTTTGTTTTTTTGTTTTCTTTTGGCAGGACGGGGGTTCGAACTCACAACCTTGCACTTGCCAGGCAGGCACTTGTGCCACAGAGCTGTCTCTCCAGCCCCGATGATCATTTTTACGTATTTTCAGGAACCCAAGTGAAAAGTGCAAGACAACAGGGCATAGTGGTGCATGCCTGTGATCCTAGTACTCTAGGAGGTTGAAAAAGGACAGCAAATTTAAGTCCAGTTTGGACAAATTAGGAGACTATCTCAAAATGAAAAAAAACGCTGAGGATTTCACCCAGTGTTAAGGCGTTGGATACAGTTTCCTAGTTTAAATAAGTATAAATGAAAGACAGACAATTTAGGCAGGGAACACTTTTTATTCAAAACCCATCAGAGAATAGTCAGTTTGGGTCTGTGACAAAGCATTTGTTTTAAAGCATAGGTCAGTAATTGAATGAGAGCATACACTGCTATACATGAATTAACTGATCAGACCACAACTTTTCAATGTTTTAAAACAGAATAAGCTTCCCTGTAAAAGCAGCACCTTTGTGACATTTTTAGTATTCTTCTCCTTCCTCCTCACCCTCTCCTTCCACAGAATCCACACCAACCTCCTCATAATCTTTCTCGAGGGCAGCCATGTCCTCCCGGGCCTCAGAGAACTCCCCTTCCTCCATTCCCTCACCCACGTACCAGTGAACAAAGGCACGCTTGGCATACATCAGATCAAACTTGTGGTCCAGGCGAGCCCAGGCCTCGGCGATAGCTGTGGTGTTGCTCAGCATGCACACAGCCCGCTGTACCTTAGCCAGGTCTCCACCAGGCACCA
>PVKN010015087.1:0-18722 GCA_004027915.1 Capromys pilorides
GGGATCCAAATAATATCTATGTGTACTCAGTGCACTTCAGTACCATAAAGCTTGGTCCTGTTATGGTTGGATTGAATCAAAGAAAGCTTAGACTCATATAAGAATGCCTGTGGTTAAAATTATTTGCTTTTCTGTATAAAGAGAAACTGAATTTCACAATCCTATACATGTCTATTACTTATGTAACCTGATATTATCTATTTTTATTATATAAAGATGTTTTGTCATTTAATATTATTAAAATTACATACTATATAATCTTAAGGTTAAAAAAAAAAGGAATGTCTTGTGATGAATGTAATCATTATTTACTGCAAATGTACTATAAGTTCTATGCATGTGTATATAAAATATGTATATAAGAAATAAAAAAATAAAATAAGAAAATAAATAAATAAATTTCTCATAGATACTCTGGATTCCAGAATGTTCCATGGGCAATGCCAGCAAATGTCCACTGAGAATTGAAACTGTAGGGGCTAGCAAGATAGCTCAGCAGTCTAAAGCACCTGCTTAGACAAAGCACAGAGACCACAATTCGATCCCAGGCACCACATGCCACATCAGCCTTGCCCCCAGGGAGTCTGAGCCAGCCACACACACACACACACACACACACACACACACACACACAAAGCAAGCAAGCAACAAGCAAGCAATCAAGCAAGCAAGCAAGCAAGAAAGAAAGAACCAAAGCTATAATGCACAAAAAAGTTTCTTTAACACACAATTGTGGAATTTGAAAATCTGAATAACATAAATTTATTTATTTATTTATTTATTTATTTATTTATTTATTTATTTATTTATTTTGGGCAGTACCAGGAGTCGATCTCAGGACCTTGCATTTTCTGCATCCTCAACCCCTATAATTTTTTTTTTTAGAAGAGCAATTTAAATACAAAATGTATTTGTAAGAGTTAAAAAAATTAATGTTTATTGAAAGTGTTAATGTTTGATTAATCTTACATCTATCTATTAATCTAAACTGATTTGATGATAAAAATATGTAATACAACCACTGTGAAATTTTTCTTGTTTTGAAATTCTGTAGTATATGTACTCTTGTTACTGTTTTTATATCTTTGATTCTGCTATTTTTACTCTTTAAAATAAAATTAAATCAATCTAAAAAAAATTTAAAAACTAAACATGCAATTGCCATGTGATCCAATAAATTTGCACTCTTGGAAATTTATTTTAGAGAAATAAAAACTCTGTACATAAAAAGTCTGTACACAATGTTGCATTTGTAATACCTGTAAACTGTAATATCTGTAAACTGGAAACTACCTATATGCATAAGTGTGTAGACAAAGTGTGTTTTTTACCTTCAGAGAAGAAATGGGCAAACAAATGTGGGACACCCACCATGCCATAGTATTCAGTGGAAGGGAGGCCCAGACTACTAGTACACACAGCACTGTGGAAATCTCTGGGGAATTACAGAGTGTAAAATGCCAATCGCTAAAAGTAATGTATTTATTTACATAACATCCTTGACTTTTTTATTTTTTGCAGGACCAGGGTTCAAACTCACCACCTTGCCTTGTGCCACGGAGCTATTTCCCTGGCCCCTACCTAACATCTTTGAAATGACAAAATTATATGAGTGAAAAACAGATGTGCTTTTAGAGGTTCAGGAATTCTGCAAAAGCTGGGAAGTGGAGGTACTAATGAAATGCCCATCTGAGGAACCTTCGCAGAGATGGATCTAGTCTGTGGACATGGAGTACTGTGGTAGTAGAGGAATGAGCTTACACAAGGGGTGTAACTATCTAGAACTAGATACACACATACACACACACACACACACACACACACACACACACACAGCCTGGGAAATGAGAACTAAGATTGGTGGACTACGCCAATATCAATATTCTGTTGCAGTTTTGAATGCCGATTTTGTAAGATTTTTTTTTTCAGTTTTGTAAGATATTACCACAAAGGAATAGTGGGTAAAAAGTACATAAGATTTTCCGGTAAGTTTATGCAAATGCATGTGAACTTATAAATACCTCAAAAAATGTAATTTTAAAGATGCACCATTCTGGGCTAATCAGTGTTCTTGAATCAGTGTTCAACATGGGAGAAGTTTCATCCATGACAGAGATGACAGCGTGATGATGGTAAGAATAATGATCACCCACTGAGCTATCACTAGGGGCTCTAAGAGAGTTGACACTTCGTGTTATTCACTGTTGTACTCTACAGGCTACAACCTGTGTTATGGTTTGTGTCTAGGTGTCCCCCCAAAGCCTCACGCAGTCATAGGGCAGCCTCTGGTGTTTGTGATTGATTCTTGATCCAGTGCTGGAATTACAGGTGTGAGTGCTACACCCTGGCCCTACTATGTAAGGAGGGGAGAGAGGCTAGCTAGCAGCCTGAGCTGCTGCTTCTCCCTTTGCTCTCTTGCTCTTTGCTGCCACCATGAATAGTGCCCTCTGCCATGTGCCACCCTATCTTACAGCCAGGTGAGTATGGAGTGAAACCTCCACTAACTGTGAATTAAATAAATCTTTCCTTCCTTCATTTTGGGTGTCAGGTATTTTGTCTCAGCAATGAGAGAATAGTAACTGAGATAAACCTATTAAATAATTATTTGTGGGATAGTTGATATTGAGCAAATACTTGAATAATGGAACAGTTCTCCAAAGTGCCTATTAGTATTTTTGTGCTTCAGATTAAATAGGTAATTCATGGAGTCTAAGTAATAGCCAAAGGTCAAACAATTTACCAATAGAAAAGCCAGGATTCACTAATGATGGAATCTGTGATACATCACGCGCTTTCAAAATGCTAGCACACTATCCAGCAAACCAACATGAACAGTCTTTCTTTTAGCAATAATCATCTTAGTTGCCTAGCATCTCTCAACTGAACCTCATGACAGTTCCTACTTTTGTTCTTATTTTAGTAATGCCTCATCAGCCTCCTCCCATGCCTTATTGTTCTCAGAATGTCACTGTGAGAGATTATTATTAGCGCCACTGTGTATGAAGGGAAGTGGAGCAACAGTAGCTGCTTGTGTGCTCAGAAAATCTGCCCATGACCAAAGCATTCTTAAAGCTTGTTAGACACATTCAGAATTTCCATGAATTTTGGAGAATACCCTTAGGACTCTTACCTTATAGATTTGGATTATTCCAGCATAAGCTAGCCACATAAAAATCCACAAGTGGGTCTACTGCAGGGTGTGAGAAATAGTTTCAAAATGATAACTTAATTTCTTTAGGGGAAAGATTAGAAAAATGCTTGTGGGCTAGAGTTGTTCAATGGTAGAGTATTTGCCTAGCACATACAAAGCCAAGTGTTTGAGCCCCAGCACCACTTAAACTGTGTGTGTGTGTGTGTGTGTGTGTGTGTGTGTGTATTAAGAGCTGGAAAGACATTTTCTAAAATGTTCATGGTCTTTCTCATTTGGTAGTGAGATTATGAGTTAAGAATTTTTTTCTTTAAATTTTTCTGCACTAAAAATGTTCTATTATGATCATGTATTGCTCTAATAAATAACAGTAAATATAAAAAATTAAGTAGGTCAGAAGTAGTACAACTTTTTTTTTTCCAGAACCAGGGATTGAACTTAGGCCCTTGCACTTGCCAGGCAAGTGCTTATTCTATTGAGCTATCTCCCTAGCCCCCAAATTTTTTAATTGAGAAAAAAATTGGAGATATTCTAGAATCGAAGTGTCTTGTTTCAAGTTCTCTAGAAACCAGAAGCAAAGCCAAGGCATCTGTGTCAGCGCCTTCCCAGGAGTACAATCCCGCGAAGCTGCAGGCAAGGAAGGAGGCAAGGAGACAGAACACTTGGGAGAGCACCACAGAGTTGACTACAAACACAGTGACCTCTCTGTCCCACAGGATGTCTTCAGAGAGGCTGACTAAACCCCATCCCTCAAAACAGTCCATGTGGAGAGAGAGCTGACCTCCTGATTCCATTTCCCATGCTCTCCACCCCTACCCCGCCTCCTGTGCTTTCCCCTGGGCTGACTCCAGACAGCCCCTGGGAAACTTGATCCCAGCACCTTCCCTCTTGATCCCAGCATCAAGGGCCTGGCCAGTGAGACAGAAGTGAGGGCTTCTAGAAGCTCCCAGGAGACCACACCTCTGCTGCAACAGGGAGGCAGGTGTGAAGCAGGAAGAAAGAGGCCCACAGTGGGAGGCCTGGTCACAAGGTGCCTAGGAGCAATAGGAATGCCCAGGGCAGTGCCAGAGTCATGGCTGTGTGGAGAATGGGTAGAACCCCTCATGGCACTGCTGGCCTTGCTAACAGCAAGACATCTCTTTCCAGCAAAAATGGCTGAAGTAGAAGGTTCTAAGGCCAGCCTGGGCAAGTTAGTGAGACTGAAGTAAAAAGTAAAAGGCTTGGGGATGAGCCACAGGATAGAGTAACCTTGGTCTGCTACCACTAACCTGGCTTCAGAGGAATCAGTGACAGAGAGCTGGAAATCCAAGGCTCTCGGTAGCTGGGGCTTTAGGTACGCCTACAGCCTCGTGCCTTGCTTTTGGTGAGAAAATAAAGTTCATCTTGCCGTTGACTTCAGATGACGTAAGAGAGCAGATTTTTCAGGCAGATTTCATGGAGATGGCAATTCCATCTGGCCGGAAGGATGCAGCAGGGACAGCTCAGACTCACCAGAGCCCCCTCTGTCCGTCTAGGGCCTCCTCACTGTGACTGTGGCAAGATGTGATGAATAAAAGATGGGTAGGCATCACAGCTATAAATTATACTTTTAAGAAGACTGCAACCTCCAGGACGCAGCTAAAGGTACAAAGCTATCCACATCAGCATTCACTTAAGCTGCTTCCCTTCCAGACCCGTCACACACAAAATTCCTCAGCAATACTAAAGTCTATAAACTGGTTTAATCATGAATGTAAACAGCAAGAACATAAACCCAATATAAAGGAACAGGTTGAGAGAATCCAAAGAATGTTTCTTTTGGATTGAACTCAGGCCCTTGTGCTTGCCAGACAAGCACTTATTCTACTGAGCTATCTCCCCAACCCCCATACAATGTTTAAATGATTGATCAAAAACAAAAAATGAAAAAATAAAAGCTGGGCTCAAACCTATAATTGGGCTGGTACCCTTCTGGAGTGGATTACTATTTCCTGGGACTCCTACCCCATCAAGACAGCATAAATGTTCCCAACAGGAAATAATGTGTTTATTTTCTTAGCTCACACTATTTATTTGTTTGTTTGTTTGTTTGTCTTTTGAGACAAGATCTCACTATATAGTTCAGGGTTGCCTTGAGCTCACTTGTTATAGCCCAGGCTGGTTTTGAACTCACACCAATCCTCCTGCCTCAGCCTTCCAAGTGCTGGGACTGTAGGGGTGCACCACCACAGCCCAGCTTTAGCCCACACTATTGTTTTGAATGAGTACTTACATTTCTGCTCAGTAAAACCATTCTCACAACGTGTGGTGGTGCACTACCTATAATCCCACCACTCAGGAGGCTGAGGCAGAAGGAATCAAAAGGGGTTCAAAGCCAGTCCAGACTACATGGTGAGTCCCAGGGCAGCTCGAGCTCCATAACAACACTGGCTCAAAAAACCAACCAAACAAAAAGCCCTTCCCATACCTTTTACTGATTAGTTCTGAAAACCCTTTGTAATTGAGACAACTATTTTAAGAACAAGGTGAGTTGGATTCCTTATTTTGGCTTTGGGAAAGTCCTTGGACCCTATGTGGTAGGTGACAGGAACCACCCCCAAAGATTCTGCATGAACATTGTGTGTGGTATGCGGTCCCGTTCACATCTCTGACTGTTCCTTTCACCTAGAGATTGGAACTCCAAATGCAGGAAATTCAATTTTTTCACGAAGTAGGATTTTGGAGACAAAAACAAAGGAACAATAGAAGAGGAAGAATGAGTCTCATCCATTAGGACTATTGTCCTGCTTCTTCTACGACAGCCCAGGTGCTTCATGATAGGTTTTTCACGGTGTCACAGCAGAGAAACAGGCAGAAGGAAAAAGTGAAAGGGGCTTTATTTTCTTGGAGGACACGGAGAGAATTTGGGGAAGATAAAGAATTCTCTAGATTGGAACAAAGTGAGGCTGAGGCTTTTATGGCCTTTTGCCAGGGGTGGGATTAGAAGGAGATGTTTAGCTATACCTGAGGAGCTAACGAGGGCCTTCCCTGAAGTGGCGGGACAGGTGAAAGGAAACTGCACCCTGGGTTGAGTTGAAGAAGAAGGGAGGTGGTGGTCTCTGGGAAGATAAAGCTGTTGTTTTAAGGGCTTCCACCCTATTAGGTGGTCACCATAATGATTCAGCAATTCATACTAGAACCTATCACCTCAGGCTTTAAGTGACTCAATTGCCATTTTTCTGATCAATGAAAATGCTATAGGGGTTTTGGATAAAGTTGCCAGAAGGCAAAATATTTCTTGTATCATCCTTATCTCAGCAGAAGAGACCTCCAAGTCACCATTTTCTACTGTCTATAGATGAAATTTCAGCAGAGTTTTTATTGGTATGCAGGACTTAAGAGACACCCCTTTGATGGGTGCAAAGCGTGATAGGATTAGTCAGCGGTGGGGTCTGAATTACACAATACATAGGTCTATCTGCTTGAGATATCTGAATTATTTTTCATGCTCACCTTTTGACAGAACTTACTGGTATCTCAAAGGACTCCCTAAGTTTACATGGCCCTAGCAATAAAGATAAAGGGTACAGCAACTAGGAGTCATTTGTGCTCTGGTTTTCCCAGACTTTGTTGTCACGAGGCTTGGAAACTTTCACACAGGTACTACATTCAGACAGTCCTCGCCTGTAATTTTAGTTGTCATTCAGTGGGCAACTTTGGAAAGCAATTTCTTTACTTCCCTTGGCCATCTGGGCTGGAGGAGTGGGGGTCATAGGAGGAGGTTAGGCAGAAAGTGGGTGGAGGACCCAGAGCAGCCCTAGGTACCTTCGGAAGCCTGGGAAATCTGAACCAGTCCTTTCTCCTGCTGGAAAGAAAAGGTAGCACATTGATCTGGTGTGTTAGCCAGCTTTCCATAACTTGAACAAAACATCTGAGGTAATTAGCCTTCAAGGAAAGAAAGGCTTTTGGGGATCCTGGTTTCAGTTCATGGTCACTTGGCCCTACGGTCCTTGGGCCTGTGGTGGCATGGTATGTCATGGCAAGAGCGTATAGCAAGGGCTGCTCAGTGTCACCTTGGACAGCCGGGAAGCAAACATGTTGTAGGCTGCTGAGTTAGAAATATTGCAGGCAGTCAGATAGGGCCAGGCCCTCAAGGAGACAGCATGGAAGACAAGATAACTTGCAACTATAAGAGGGATAGATGCTCCTGCTGTGGGCCAGACCTAAAGACCAATGATCGAACAAATGCTGACCTCCCTAAAGATAAGCATCCAGGGCTGATCATCCTCTGAGGAAACCAGGAAGAGTCACTAATCCAACCGCTACAACTAAACCCCTGTTCTCTATTCATGCCCACTTGCTACATGACTCGCTTTCCCATTTTGGTTCTGGATTTAATCAACTTTACCTGAGCAATTGTGCCTGTAACCTTATTGGCTGACCGTAGTTTTGTTCCACCTCATGTGTGAATTCCCATGTTCTCCACCTTAGACCCGCCTCACCACATGGTTTTACTCTATAAAAATTCCTGGAAGAGACAACTTCATGGGTAACCCACTTGGGTCCCCCTTCTGTCCCTCTCTCAGATAGAACTTTTCTTTCCCCCAATGAATATTCTGCTGTTAATCTGCATTTGTACCTAAAATTCATTCTTCAGTTTTAGAGAACATGAACTCATCCCAGGTATCTTTCTGGTTGGGACTTTCAGTCTCCTATATCAAAGAGAAACACTGAAGGGGCTGTGTTCTTAATGTCTACCCCAAGGTCAAGCCCACGAACTGAACTCCTCTCTCTAGGTGCCCCTTCCTAAGGCTCCGACACACCGTGTGCTACCCACTCAGCTGGGAAACTGAGCCTTTTACAAAGAGGCCTTGAGGGACCTCCAGATCCACACTATAGCTGCTTCTACAGCAGCTTTGCAAAGCCCCTCACGAGATGTCTTGCAGCAGCTGGGGATCTCTTCTGCTGTACTGCGCCTGCTCCCAGGAAGTTGCTATATCAACTCGAAGGCGCAGGTGGGCACAAACAGCATGTCAAGGGGAGAGGTGCTGGGGAGGGGAGCTGCTGCTCCAGCTACACCCTGGCAGCCCCCACTGGCCTGACCTCTAGGCCGGGGTGGAGGAAGGCATGGCCCCAGGATCCCACAGACCTAAGACACGTGGCTGAGAAAAAAATGGAACCTAGGCAGGCTGCCACAGCAGGGCACCCATCCCACCCCCCAACACATACCAATTTGCCTCTTTTTTTTTTTTGCTAAGTACAAGAAAACCTTTTCTTTAATCTCAGCTGGGTTCCAATTTTAAAACATAAAAGCTTATTGTCCTGAAGTCACCCAGCCCGTCGGACCACTTCAGAAATTTCAATAAGCTCCACTGGCTTGGAATCAGCCATCCCTGTCCTCCTGGCTAGTGAGACTGTGTCTTTATATTTTATGCGAAAGGGCTTCAGCAGAATAGAACGAACCACTCCAAAGAGACCATGCTAGTTTAATTTTCTGAGTGAAAGGAGGGACACTCGGAAAGGTGCTGCTCACCCAGCTGGCTGGCTCTCAAGAGTGGACTGTAGCAACAGCAAACACCGCTACCCAGTGGACCAGGAAGAGCGATCCCTCGAAATATAACATTGCAAGAAGCAGTTGTGTATTACGAGTGCTGGTGTGTAGTGGAAGCTCTGTCATGAAGAGAATGCTTGTTTTCACAAGAATCGATACAAAAATATATTAATTAAATGACCCTTCCTTCATGCCAAGGTTTGTACTGATTTCACCAATCACTGGCAGCTGCTGTAAAGCAATACTGGCCTCGAGTGTGTGGTAGACGAAGTCTGTGCTTGCGCAAGTCATCTTGTTGATTTCACCTGCACAGTGGAAAATTCCTTGTAAACTTTATTTTTCAAGGAGGGCAGGCACCGACTGTCCTGAAGGAAGGCATCAGCTGCCACCCAAAGTGCCAGAACACTAACACACCAACCTGAGACTACTGTCCACCAGTTTTGTTTTGTTTTGCTTTGCTTTGTTTGTACCAGGCATTGAACTGAGGACCTTGTACTTACCAGGCAGGAGCTAATGCCACTGAGCTATCTCCCTGGCCTTGTCCATCAGTTTCCATTGACATTATATTACTACTTTCTTTCTTCTCCCTGACCTTTTTTTTCTTTTTTTTTAAGACAGGATCTCCCTGGGGCCGGCGAGATGGCTCAGTGGCCTAAAGCGTTTGCTTTGGCAAGCTTAGGCAACCGCAGGGACCGCAGTTCGATCCCCTGCACCAAATGCTGCGCCAGCCCCACCCCCAGGGCAGGCTGACCAGGCCATAACATAGATAAATAAAGTTTTTTTTTTTTAATTAATTAATTAATTAATTTTAAAAAAAACAGGATCTCCCTATGTAATTCAGTCTGGCTTGGAACTCAAGATCCTCCTGCCTTAGCCTCCTGGATTGCTGGAATTATAAGCATGTGCCACCATGTCTAGCTGACATTATTATTATTTTCTTAAGAACCAAGGAGAAGGCTGACCAAATAGTTCAGTGGATGAAAGTGCCTTAAGCAGGCACAGGGTACACAGAGATGGCAATTGAGCCTGGGCATGGTGGCGCACACCTGTAATCCCAGCCCTTGGGAGGCTGTAAACAGGCAGATCACTATAAGTCTAATCTTGTAGTGAGACCCTGAACACCCTATAGACCCTTCCCCAAAATAAAAAAATTAAGGAGAATAAGAAGAGAGTACATAAAAACTTAAGGCAATCAAATAATTTTTAAGATTCTGAGATACCAACTCAACCTTAAAATTAGAAAAAATTCAGCTATAAGAATTCTCTTTTCTGTAAGAACTATATTTTAAAATAATTCAATAGACCTAACAGAAGAGGAAAAGAGAATTCTAGTCAATAAAACTAAAGTAGTATTTTAAGATTACATTTTTACAACTTTTAAAGGATTCAAATATGTGTCACTGATGGCTCTAGCTGAGCCTCATAATAGATTCAGCTGTCATCTCTAAAACCAAGGATCAATCCTAGCGAGAGTCAAAATGAGACAACTGGAAGTGACAGAAGGGTGAGGAAGGGAAGGAAGACTTGAAGTTTTTAACTCCCAGTGAAGGAGGTAGAGAAAGGGGATTTGAAAAACCTGGGGGAACCACTAGCGAAATCCAGGACATGGGATACTTTGTAGCAGAACCCAGGTCTTAAGGAAGAATTACAGTTTGGTTCATCTCTGCAGTAGGAGCACAGCACTCGCTTTTCTCAAACTGTTGGCAGCGACTGCACCCCACATGCGCACAGGCAGCGAGCTGCCAGGGTGCCCCAAAGTTGTTTGCTTTGTTTTACAAACTGCTATGCAGCCTCCAACACTGGGCTCGCATCATGCTATCTGTTCATGGGTGACGGGAATGCATGGCTACATGACAAAGGACACAGTAACTTTATTCTGCATATAAATCAAAAACACCTTGGGAGGCTGAGGCAGGAGGATCAGTGCGAGTTTGAGACCAGCCTGGGCTACAAAGGTGAGTTCAAGGCCAGCCTGAATTGCATAGGGAGACCCTGTCTCAAAAAGACAAAAAAATTTAAAAAATTAAAAAAATAAATCAAAAACACCTCTCTTGCACAAGCCCTCCTTTCCTGCCTTCACTCACTCTGTAAAGGGAATCACTTTCCCTGGGCTTCCTTGCCACAGTGCATCTTTTGTTATCATGAAAGAAATCTTTAGACATATCTAGAAGGAAAAATGACAGTGTAATGAGCCCCGAGGTACCTTTCTCTTAATAATTACCAACTCTTTCCTGACTCACATTTAATCCATTGTCCTTCACCTAGTTTCTTTTTTTATTTTAAATTTAACTTTATTTTCTTAAACGTCATTTGTTTGTGTTATGGCCCGCTCAGCTTGCCCTGGGGGTGGGGCTGGCACAGCACGTGGTGCCTGGGATCCAGCTGTGGTCCCTGCTATGGCCTAAACTTTATGACAGAGGCGCTTTAGACCGCTCAAGCCATCTCACCAGCCCTAGTTTCTCTTTATTCTTTTCTTAAAATCAGGTCTTGCTAGGCTGCCCAGGCTCAAATTTGCAATTTACCTGCCTCAGCCTCCTACTGCTGAAATTACAGGCATGTGCAGTCAAACCCAGCTTCTGGGGTGTTTTAAAGCAAATCAGAGACATCCCAGTGGTTCAGCTATTTTTTGCAAACATCTATTCAATTATCACATTGTATTGAATTTTATTACACGGGGATTTCTTCCTTAAGCACAGATCTCAATGCACACAATGCACAGAGCCTCAGGCATCAAGTACCTATTCAAAGACTCGCTTATTTAGGATGCACTGTTGTTGTCTCCTTGTCACCATTGTCACCATGGTTGGTGGTTATGTAGTACAGCAGATCCCCCCACCCCACCCCCAGTATGCTCCCTTAGAAGTCCAGCTGTCCAAGCACTTACTGTCTCTGGGTATGGTAGATTGTGTTTTCCAAAGATGGTGCAATAATGTCTATCACCTTCCACACTCCTAGGATGAGGAAGTTTTTAAGTGCTGGTCCCTCCCTAGAATCTGAGTAAACTTGCTTTAGCAGAGGAAGAAGTGATATGGTAGTAGAAGTGAAGGGTTTAAAAAAACAAGCAATGCAGTTTCCTACTGGCTGGTTCTTTCTCACTGGAGCTTGGTCCTGCCACAAAGGCAGCCCCACTGTCTCCCACCCCCACCCCAGTCAGACCGACATGCTGTGAGGAAGTTCAGTGGACAAACGGAAAGGGGCTAACACTATCGAAGAGGTGTCCAGCTCCCCCAAGCCATCAGCTCCCCCCATGTTCAGATCTAACTCTTTTAACTCAACGTCTTGACTATAACTGCGTGAACGACCTCAGCCAGGCAGGAACTGCCCAGCCAAGCCCTGCCAGGAGGCCCGATGTATTGAAACTGTTTTGCAGTAAGGTAACTGGCACACTGCGAGGGTTTTTTTTTTTTTTTTTTTTTTTGGTGGGACCGGGGATTGAACTCAGTTGCCCTTCTGCAAGCACTTATTCTACTGAGCTGTCTCCCCAGCCCCCACTGGGAAAGTTTTAAAACTGCAATAATTGCCACAATTGCCCTAAGAACACCAACACCAGGCTGGCTTGTACGCAGTATTAATTAAGAACATACATGCCCAGCACATTGTAGCACTCAGTAAATGTTACCAAATATGATTTAGAAGAAGACATTGTTTAGAAATCCTGACTAACCCAACAAAGATATTTGCAAATTCCCACTTGCCATGCATGCTGAAGCATTTGGGGGCAGGGTGTGTGCTATAAATGATCACCTCCAAGGTTCCTGAATTTTATTCTTTCACTGACTGGGGAGAAAATCAAATGTTAAAGATGGCTCAGGGCATAATTTGCATGGCGCATATACTCTGAAATGCAAGAGTGCCTGGCAGCTTCTACTTCCCCCTCCAGGAAACCATGCTTCAGAAAGCAGAAACAATCAGCTCTTGTGATCCTGGCCTTTTGTTCTGGGGCTCAAGTAAGTTGAGTGGAAGGGAAACGCTCGCAAATTGGATCTCTGAGGGAAACATGAATATAACTGAACATACTTTTTCTTTTTCATAAAAAAACATGGGATTTTGCATTCAGGGAACTTCATGGAGCTTTTTCGGTAGGTACGTCCGAGAAGGGCAGTTTGCTATAAGGGTAAAATGGTAATAGGGCTTAGTAAAGAATGTCACTCTTTAGAAAAGATTCAAACCAAGAGTTGACTTAACCTATAGTTGAAGGGCTCAGTTAGGGATACTGAACAATAAAAGAAAACACGGTCTGGTTAGTTTTTCCCTTGTCCTACTGCCCAGGGTCAGTCAGTCATTCACAGTATTTCAGCTGGAGATGATTTAGCCCCACAGAGGAATCCGTGCAGCCGGAATAAATGGAAGGACAGAGATCGAGCACAGGGCCTGGGGTACAGCTTACTGGCAGAGCCTTTGTCTAGCCCGTGCAAGGTCCTTGGTTTGATCCCCAGCAAAAGAGAAAAAAAAAGATCATGTATACACCTCTGTTAGCAAACGTTCACATGATAATCTCTAATCATTAATGGTACACACGCCTATTCTTGAAAATTAGCCACTGCTACAACCACTACTTAGTCATCTTTCCTAGTTGGGTATCTTTTCTGGATTGTGAGGCTGAAGGCAGTTTTAGAAAGGTATTCCCCGTGGCCATAGGACCACCTTTAAAAGGGTGAGTTTCTCATTTGCCCAGTTTTTGCCTTAAAAGCTTTCACACTGCAATGCCAGCACAGAAATGAGAGCTCAGATTCTTAATAGCTATTCCTAGAAGACCATCAAGGGAGGTCTTTATATTCTGGGTGGAAATAACACAAGCTAGTAAAGAAACAAATGAGTTAAAACAAACATAATCTTTCCCAGGCTGGCCAGACAGCTCAGTGGACTAAAGAGCCTGGTTAGGTGCAGTGGATGGGGTTCGATCCCTGGCGGGCTGTGCTGAACTTCTGGGGTGTGCTGAGACAGGGTGCACTGAGACTTTGATTGGGACTGGGCGTGGTGGCAGTGCCTGTAATCCCAGTGCTTGGGAGGCGAAAACTGGAGGATCACTATGGATCTGTATAGTGAGACCCTGCACCAAATTAAAAAAAAAAAAAAAAAAGCTCAAGAAAAAACATGGACTTGTTTATTTGGTGTATTTATAGTAGAAGACAAATCACACCGACATTAATGTCAATACTAAAACATAAATCAGTGACTCATCTGTACACACTTTATGCTTCATAATGGCAGTGTGAACATTGGAGACCTTTATTACGTTCACACTGCATCACAGCCTCTTACAATTCTTAGGGACGTTAAAGATCTTTATTTACTTTATTTTGGCAGAACTGGGGATTGAACTCAGACCCTTGTGCTTGCCAAGCTCTACTGAGCTATGTCCCCAGCCCTTTATCTACTTTTCAAATTGAAGTTTATATCTTTTCTGTGTGGAGGGTTACCAGGGATTGAAAAAAAATCTGACTTTTTCTTCTTTTTTTTTTTTTTGTGGGACTAGGGATTGAACTCAGGCCCTTTCACTTGCCAGGCAAGCACTTATTCTACTGAGCTATTTCCCCGGCCCTGAAGTTTATATCTTATTACTAGGTCATGAAATCAACTTAGCAAGTTACAATGAGGGAAATCTAATGAAACGAAACACAGAAAATAAAAATATGAGTACACAGAATAAATTCTTTATATACTTACATGTAAGCATGTAATATTACTTATATGTAATATACACTGCATAATGGAAAGTGTATTAGTAAATTCTGGGGAATTTCTCCAGCAGATGCAAGAATTATTGCCTTCAGCCTTTGTATCAAAAGCCTAAGACAGACAACCTTGGTTGGACATGAACTTTGGGCCAGGCACTGCTCCAAGCTCTTCTTGTGTGTCAATATCCTTCTCATAACAAGCCTGTGAAGCAGATCTTACCATCATTTACTTCTTTTTTTTTGCAGGACCAGGGTTCAAACTCATGACCTTGCACTTGCCAGGCAGGCACTTGCGCCATGGAGCTATCTCCCCAGACCCTCATTTACTTCTTACTTGGGAGAAAACTGAGAAAAAGAGAGCAGGTAACTTAAACTAAGTCCTAGTCAGCAGAGGCAGGATTTGATTCCCAAGAGTCAACTCCACATGCCCTCAAAGCCCATCCTGAAAAGCTGCTTATAAGAACCCATGTCCTTCCCGAGTCTCCTCCACGTCTAGCAGCACCAGTTGTAGAGCCCAAAAACCGTATCTCAATTCTATTCCTTTTTATGCACATGTGTATGTATGGTGTATGGTGGTGAGGAATGAACACACTGAGCAATAATCTTATTTTTTACTTTGAGAGAGAACTTTGCTAAATCACCAACTTGCCCAGACTCAGTTTCCACTTTGGATTCTCCTGCCGAGGGAGCTGGGATTACAGACATGGACTATTACATATAGATATGTTCTTCTACACCCAGCTTCTTAATCTGGTCCTCATGTAACTGTGTTCCGTAACACAGACCTCTCCAGCAGAGGCATTATCACCTTCAGCCTTTGTAGCAAAAGCATAGCACAGACCTCTTCACATGAACTTTTTTTTTTTATTTGTTTGCTTGTTTATTTCTTTATTTACTCATTTTATGGCTGGCTCAGCCTGCCCTGGTAGTGGGGCTGGCGCAGCATGTGGTGCCAGGGATCGAACCACAGTCCCTGCAGTTGGCCGAGCTTTCCTAAGCAGGTGCTTTAGACCACTGAACCATCTCACTGGCCTCTTCACATGAACTTTGTGAAGCTTAAATGAAACATGCTCAAAATAAAAGATAAGCATAAGTATATTTGAAAGAGAACATTTATTTACATCACTGTATTTTACAGTTTCACTTTTTACATAGAAAAATGTTCAAGAAAAAAGGTAGTTTTAAATTATTAAGACATGTTAACAAACAAAATTTCACCATATGATTTTTATTTACATTAATTTTCAAGAGTTTCAGGTAATTTCTTTTTTTTTTTTAAACTGGACAGTGTAACTGAGCTCTTCTTCAGACAGTGGATCATTCTTCAGAACTTTTATTTAAAAAATTAGGCTAAGATCCTTACATTTCTACCTCTTCAAAAATACAAACTTGCTTCATAAATGATCCATGTCTTGACTGCAGGCAGAATCCATCTCACACTTCCTGATGGTAAACAAAAATGTTCTGATACCTTCTAACCACAACTTCCTGCAGGTTTTCCAACCTCAGGCACACATCTGGGTGTGCTGTGGCATGTACATTCTGCACACACGCTGAATTTAGGATGGATTATAGCTGGGCCAACTCCAGAGGGCATGCAGAAGTCAGAATGCAGAATTTGGAACTTCACTGGGGCAGAGACAGGAGCACCCTCCCCTCTGTCCAGTCATACTTGGGATGCTTAATTTCCCTCTCCTGCTGTACACAGAAATCACTTACAAAATTAGTCACTATTCATAAAATGACTTTCTGCAATAACAACAGTCTGACATACTTTTACACTGCATTGATAGGTTTCAAATATTTATTAGTGAAATGATGAGAGGCTGATTTTCACTCTATTTTAAGCATAAGTTCCTCTCAATAGTTGGCATAACATACATTCATAAATAGAAAAGATTAACTTTTTACCATGACCAAAGCTATAGGACTCAGTGAAACACTGCTAAGGCTTTGTCTTGCATCTCTGTAAGAACAGCCAAGGGCCGGCCTTGAACATCATGCAGCAGCAATAGAGGCATCATCCGCCAGTCGACCCTGAGGCTTTACAGTGGGAAAAACAAAACAGGGTGACAACGTAAAAAACAAGAAAATCGCCATTAAGTAAAGATTCTGAAATCTCTAAAACTGTTTTACAAAACAAAAGACATGTGCACAAGCGTCCAAGTAGAAACACTTCTTCTCCCTTTTACCCCAGCTTCTTTCTTCCGTGGAACCCAGAGTGCTAACTGCATAGGCGGCCCTGCCCTGCTGGCTGCGCGGCTCACCACACGTATCCACCGCGGGCTCCACTGCGGGCAAGGCTCGGTGCGTGTCCTGGGCCCCAGCCGCTCCTGCCAATCACCCCTGAGAGCAAGCTGACGGAACCTGCCTACCATGTCTGCCAGGGAAAGTTTTATTCTCTCTCTTGCTCAGGGCCCTCCTATGTCTGAAGCTTCGAGTACAGCAAAAACCTAAGCTGATAGACAAGTTCCTCTAGAGGCTGGGGATTTGGCTCAGTGGTAGAATGCTTGTCTAACAAGCTGGAAGCCCTGGGTTCGTTCCTCCGCACCAGAAACAAAAAATAGACAAGTTCCTCTGGGGGTATGTAGATTTTCCAACCTCCTATTTGAGATAAATGTGTTTTGCAAAGACTCTAGCATATCTACCAGTGTATATACTGCAAGGACAGAAGCAACAACAACAAAAAAGATCTTCCTTTTTTTATGGCTGCTGACTATACAAAATTTAAACTATCTTATTAGAAAAGGCAACATTAAAATGTTTGGGGAAGAGTTAGCCAGATAGCTCAGCAGATTAAAGCACCTGCTTAGGCAGATGCAGAGGCTGGACCCCTGGGGTGCCCTACCACCCCGTCCCCAGTACACGGAGACTTGAGACTCGGCATGGTGGCGCACGCCTGTAATCTCAGCTCTTGGGAGGCTAAAAAACAGGAGGATCACTACGAGTCTGATCTGTGTAGTGAGACCCTGTAAACCTTGTACTAAATACATAAAAAAATAAATAAATAAAATGTATCAGGAATTTCTTTCAAGCAAGGGGACCGATGGAACTGTTTTTGGCTATAATACTTTTGATTTGTTAACCACATTCCAGGGTTACCTTGTAGCCAAGAGAATACTTGCAAATAACTGTATCATACAGACATACAACAGCAGATTCTATTTATTTATTTATTTGTTTGTTTGTTTGCTTGTTGTGTTTGTTTGTTTCTTTATTTATTCATTTTGTGGCTGGCTCAGCCTGCCCTGGTGGTGGCGCTGGCGCAGCATGTGGTGCCGGGGATCGAACTGCAGTCCCCGCAGTTGCCTGAGCCCTCCTAAGCAGGCGCTTTAGACCACTGAACCATCTCGCCGGCCCACAACAGCAGATTCTTATAGAGGAAAAGATAGGAGCTAGTGACCAGGAAATGCAGCAGAACACTGCCACTTCATAATCAAATGCCAGTGATCAGGGCAATGTGGTGGTGCAAGGAGAAGGAAGGGGAGGAAGAAGGAAGAAGAAAAAAGCCTCTTGCTATTGTTAAGACAAAACGATTCTCAAAGAATTCCCCAAGGCAGTGAACATATGTATACATGTATGCATGCATGTACATATGCATAGGTGACGTGTACACATATGTATAGGCAACGTGTATACATGTACATATAGGTCTCCAGCATTCGATGTGGAAAGGGAATGGGCAGAAGAATAGCTTCTGAGGCCTTTTTATTCTTCGCTTAACCTTTTAATACTTATGGAAGTTTTAGAAACAAAATAAAGGCTTTGATTAAAGCCTTGCCCAACATAGGTTTACATACAGGGGCAAAAAAAGTATTGAGATAGAAAATGGAATTGTTCAAAGGAAACAAACAAACAAACAAACAAAAAACCCTGATCTAAACTTGCTTTAGCACAATGATGCAAAGGCTTTAGAGCTTTCAATGACACAAAGGGCTGGCTGAGGCGTCCGTGCTAGAGGTCCCGTCACCACTGCCCTAGGATGACGACACTGCCTAATGAGGCAGCTACTGGCTGTATTTAGTTACTGAGCACTTGCACTGCGGCTAATGCAACCAAGTCATTTTTAAATTCAATTCAATTTCAACTAATTTTAATTTCAATCTCAATAGTTTCTAAGGCTATTACATTGGACAGAACAATTTCAGAGTTATATAAAAGTGTTCTGGGAAGTAAGGCTTTAGTCAATGATTGTTTAATAAGAAGGAGTAATCTTCAGTCACTGTAGTATGCCAGACTGACTTTTTTAAATTGACGAAACATTTACTTTCATACATCCTGTTTTGAAATACACACACATTGTGCAACAACAAAAGATACTTTTTAGTTTTTCCAAGTTATAAAAGGAGCTGAATGAGGGCCTAGGAGATACTCAGTGGAATAAGTG